>JAAGNO010009110.1:36146-69943 GCA_033439905.1 Ceryle rudis | reverse complement strand
GAGAAGACGAGAGAAGACGAGAGAAGACGAGAGAAGACGAGAGAAGACGAGAGAAGACGAGAGAAGACGAGAGAAGACGAGAGAAGATGAGAGAAGACGAGAGAAGACGAGACGAGAGAAGAAGGAGTTTAGACAGACATACTCTTTAATAGTGCCTGCTTACTTGTTCAGGCAAAGGTAAAGCATCTGATTTTTTCTATATTAGCAGTCTGTGGAATAACTTCAAATAAAAAAAAAATAATGAAATTTTGAATGGAGCTGCCAAACATCCTTTCTTCCTGAAATAAATAGTTAAAAACCATTCTAGCATCACATCCAAAAGACTGCTTAGGATCTTGGACTGCATACCGAGTTGTACAGTAGACCTCAAGAAACTCTACTGTCAAAGTTCACCATGTGCCAAGCAGGACAGCTAACTGTACTGCAAACTATTCGATTGTTGCCTTTTTTGTTCTCTTTCTTTGGGGAAGAACTCGTTGATGTGTTCTATTCAGCTCTGCTAAACACGGGGTGATCTGGGACTCTGTACCTGAAACAGGCATCTTCTTTATCAAAATTACACTGCACTATGGAGGATCTTCAATTTTTTGGCAGCCTTCAAAGTAACTATTTTCTCTTCAGTGGTGAAGATGTTTTCCACCTCAGCTTTCTTTAAGCCACTGAAGCCAGGACTGAGCTACGGTATTTGCATTACAATACAGCATTTCCCACTTCCTCCCAAATCTGGCAATTTTGATTACGCTGGTAACAAAACCAGCTGCAAAGAGTTATCAGCATCAGCTGATAAGAAAGCTAAGATTGTTTCTGCTTCAATAAATGCTACCCACAAAAATCCTTTCAGTTTTTAATTGCCCACTGTGCTCTAAAACATACAACAAATTTTTAAATCTAATGTGAGGTTTATCTTTTGGGTGCACAAATTCTCTGTGTGAACCATATTAGGCAATTCTGTTCTGTCCCATCCTAACAACTAGCTATTCCAGATTACTTCCAGTGAGGTTTACCAGCAGGTGCTAATGAGATGTGTTACACAAGGCTAAATGTGAGTGATGAACAGGTGTGTTTTAAATTATCCAGCCATGATTTTGCAATGTCAGAATCCAGTCACTTCCTATGAGATTTGCCAGAGTTTGCTTAAGAGATTTGCAGCAAAGTTGACAAATCAGCTGTCTATCTTCTCAGACTCACTGTTTCAGTCCCCTTACCATCTCCACCTGTGTGAAGTGGGATCCAGAAAGCAACCTGAGCATGGAACTCATCCTTCTCTACCCCTTAGAGAAACTCCTTAAGCAAGATCTGCTTCTTGCATAAGCAGGGGCTTCCTTCTGCACTTCCCTGGAGAAGTACAAAACAACCCCCCCAGGTACTTCCACAGAGTTGGGAAATATTTGGAGCTAGTGATGACACCATCTTTACCATCCTTCATAAACTGGGTATGGCTCTGTGCTCCAGAGTTGCACAAATAAAGGAAACAGGGAGGGAAAGAAAAAGACTTATTTTCCTTTTCTTATAGTCAGAAACTAAAGCAAAAGAAACAAAAATATTTTACTTGGGGTCACAAAAAAAAAAGTGCAGCAGGTCCTGGCACTGCATCAGGTCATCGGATGAAATGAGATGAGACAGCAGCATGAGCAGTACAAGGTAGTACAATCACCTCTCACAAGGAGGAAGCAATGTCCTCTTGAGTTCAAGACTTCTGTAAAGCCCAACCTCTCCTGACTCCATACTTGGCTGTGCCATTTCTTCAATTCTAAAAATTTATTTGATGGCTTTATGAATAATAAATCATATTCTTTCAAAAATACAAGCTTTCATTTTGTTTAATTTTTCAGCTATTGATTTCAACAGCATTCTGACAAAACATGACAGCTCATATGGGCTGATGACTTCTGCTATAAATGCAGTCCAGCTGATTAGACAACTTAAAAAGACACATTTTTCTCAGCCAGTCAGTTCAGCTAAAAATAAAATATTGCATTAATTTCTTCCCCTTGTGTCGTCTGGATTTGCATTTTCATCATATGGTTTCTTCAGTTAATTTTCATTCTCTGGTATAATAAACATCAACACTGCACTTTGCTATACATCTATAGACAGAGCAAGAAAAATTTATTTTTATGAGCTAAAGATGAGAAACAATTTTGACAGCAACTGTGTGTTGCTGGTAGCAGATAGTCTTCCTCCGGTTTCTTTCTGTATTTAAAGATGAAAATGGTTTCTTGTATGAAACCTTTGGATTTTATTCTTTGTATTATGGAGCCACTTTAAAAAATGCAACGGTTTGATATTTCACAAGGCAATCTGCCTTTGACAAAGACTGGAACAGGTAGTTCTTTCATACCTTCACAACAAGTTAAGCCAGCTTTTTAGGACAATTTAAATTGCATCTTTAATGTGTCAAATAAGATGCACCATTTGATATGTTTAACCGTCATATTGAAAGGTAAGGGTTTTTTTAATTGAATGTACTTCATTTGTCCAGGGTTTTTAAAGACATATGATTTGCATTCAGTCTTTTACGTTATTTAAAAATTCTGCAACACTATGACTGCTTCAGAATTACAATAAAAATTTCCTTAAGTATTTTTTCACTGCAAAAATAACACCAAAGTATATTACTAATAAAACCATTATAAAGTATTCAGTCTCAGTCCCTTTTCTGTCTTGTGGCTCTCTTTTGGCAAAGGGGTATGGCATAACAAACACACAAACCCCTCAATCTTTTACAGGAGGGAACAGCAATAATAACTAATCCGAAACACTAACTCTCCGCTCCACTTACATCATCTGCATTCACTTTATATGTAACATCGGGAAAATAATTTTAGGATAAAACATACATTTGTCATAAAGTGATATATGCAGGTGTGGTAATAAGAAAACAAAGACCATTTTTGTCAGAGTTCTCTATTAACTGGAACAAAATAGTCTATGGCACAGTGCATCGGATTTTCTTCTTTTCAAAAAGTGTGGCCTATCAGAATGTCCCTCACAAATATTTGTGAGCCCAGAATAAAAAGTATAAGAATGATTAAAATTAATTACATAGAACTAATAGGTGGAGATCTCAATGTTCAGTTTATGTGGTCATCTCTCTTCCCACTTTTGATCCTATCATTACATAGGATCTGTGACTTTTCATATTTCTTCATGCTACTCTAATATCCTAGAATATATTGATAAAATCCTTATAAATGAACCACAGATTTGCAGGAATAAGTCTAACAAGTCCTTTTGGACTTTCATCTTTGTTAGTGATGAAGCTTGACAAGGCCCTTGCACAGAAAGCCTCTCCAGTGTCTTCACTCTGCCTCTAAGACTGTATCTTCTGTAATTGTACCATTTTATAGACCAGACACTTGCCAGCATCTTTCCCTATAGAAACTGCACCAGAAACTCCATAATCTGCTCCTGGTAAAAATACATAGGGCTTTTTTTAATTGTCTACATAATCTGTATTTCACAATCTCCCATGTGATTTTTTTTTACCAGTTTTCATTTCTCTCTAGGATTCTGTTTATTCTGTGAAGTCAGTGAAAGATTACAGTGTCTCAAGGCGTGAAAACACACATGCTGAAGGTACTTTTGGTAGATCTAAGAGCTGTATTTAATTTTTTTCAGCCCACAGTTATGTCATACCAGTTACCAACCCACCTGTAAGATCACATTGCCTAGAAGCAGGGCTATTTTCCCATTTAGCATTCTTACAGGGGGATCATCTCACTCCCTCTTGCATTTCCTCCTGGATATTTTTTAAGTGAAATTATTTACACACAGTTCCCTCACTCCCTTCCTTCAGTACAAATTACCAATTTTTCCTACAGCAGGCTCCAATTGTCCAGAGTGTGTCTGTTATAAAGAATGTAAAATAAAATCATTGGAAAGTGATTTTGCTGAGACTGTAATGCAGTCAGGGTATTCAGTGTAACCCCTGGCTCTCACAGTTACATTTGGCAGGCTCCTGGGACAGAAGCAAAAATGAAAATCTTTGTGCATTCCCAACTTTTATTTGGGTTACTCTTCCAAAACCAAAGCTGACAGGGATTGGAGTTGCCACCAGGAGGGTAAAAAATTGCTCACTGGTATATCAGCAAATCTATCTACAAGGCATCTCTGCAAAACTTGTGGCTTTCTTATTCCTCTTCTGAAATAACACAGTAGCAGGAGTTTGAAATTTCAGTTTCCAAGCCGCTCTAAGCTAGTCTGTTTTCAATAATTAGGAAGCAAAATTTGATAGTACACCCAAATCTATTTTTAGGGAAAATTCCCAAGATAAAACAGAGACAAGAATCTATTCTTTATCTTTAACTATCAAGAATCTAAAAACTTCCGGAAAGAACATGCATCATCACCTACCCTCGCACAAACAGAGCACGCCTATGTTGCTGTGCTGCAGAAAAACATACCTGTCCTCCCAGCTACCACAGGGTTGGATGGGGCAAGTGTCTTGCAACACCGGAAACATCAACAATATGTGAAAATCCAGGCTGACACTAGTGTCAGTCCCCTTTTCATCTCATCATTTTTTGACACTAGGAAAGCTTGGGACTAAATGTAGATGTCCAGAGTCTGAGGTGTCTAGCTTTGTTCTGAGTCACTGGTCTGTTACCCGAGCTGGTCAGAGCCATTCTTTTATCAGTTTAGACATTCAAGATTTGGATATGCCTATCAAACTCCTAGGCAAGTTTACAGTTATTTCCTTTTATTTCAGCTGCTTCTTTCAAATAAGTTTAACCTTCTAGCACTAAGCATTCAGAATAAGGGACTTCACCCTGTTCTCTTTAATTCTGCCCATTACTTGTAAAGAAAGCCTGGATGTCCCTACTGACTCCTCTCTGTCTTCAGTTACTTTCACCAGGTGCTCTAAAATTCTCTCCCAGTGTTATTTCTTTTAAATGATACTATGTTCCATAAGTCTTGAGCTCACAAAACCAGAAGTTAACATTATCTTTGCTTTGACTGATTTAATTAGCAGGCAGCATGTGTTATGGAAGGTCATAAATATTTATCATTTCCAAAACATTCCTTTTATTGCTGTTATACAATACTGGAAAGGATACACTAATGCAAATTGGTTTTACCTCTATTCAATATAAGATATGTTCACTTGAACAGGATGAACACATTGGAGTTAGACAATAGAAATATCACGAAAGTCTTTTATTCATGACTCTGCTGCTCAGAGACTAAAGGTAAGATTCTCCAAGGTGGTGCGTGATCTTTGTCTATACAACTAGCAATTCTCTAGGGCATGGAATACAGAGAGCTACTTCCAGATGACCTCCATCCAAGCTAAGAAATTCATTAACCATCTTCAATCTAAAATTGAAATGAGATGGAAATGTGTTGCTTTTACAATTTTATTCACCTATCTTTCTGTGAAAGCCTTGGTAATTTATATACTGCTGCACTTGAAATACAGTCGCTGAGATGCCTTTGGAGATCATGATTCTCAGTGAGTGTTTTGATCCTCTTTTTCCTACCTATGTGAAGGCCACTCCTATCACAATGCATTTATGTCCTTGATAATTCTCAAGCTGGCATTTATAAAACTACCTGGCTGTGCTCACTTGCTTATTGTCAGAGGCAACTGCAAAAGCCAGCCATTTCTCACTGTCCATAAAAACCTACTGTTCTCTTAAAACATAAACCAAACCCAGAAAGACTGACCATTCCTTAAAGAAGCAAGATCTCAAACCCCTACAACATGGGCTGCAAATTCTTCTCGCTCTTAATTCCTATTTGTTACACTGCCCTACATTAATTGACTCTGCACCACTGTGTATTCCCTCTGAAATACACCGACAGTGAAACTCTGTGTTGAAAATGTATCTGGTCACTCTGTATCGACCAGGTTGCCACTTATCAACATACAGAGCAGATTAAAAGCAAACTAAAGAATTCAGTAAACTCATATTCTTGCCAAATACCTTTTTTAGCTATTTGTGCACGTTTATCCCCAGAGGTATTCTTGCAAGCACGTACTTCTCTTTCCATTTGTAACTGTGAGGGTGGCTCAGTGACACTGCTTCAGCACTCACACAGAAATCACAAACTGTGAAAAGTACAGCAAAATATTTGAGCATATCCAGCAATCCTGGTTCCCTAAATAAAACCCCAAACACTTCAGAGGGGTCTGATTTTCACACAAAGATGTTCAGCCATTTCTGAACATGTTTCATCACTAATAGACACACTAGATTCGCTGGCTGCTTTCCATTTAACTTACATGCTAGTATTTTGACAAGTGGGGCACATGACATTCCTTATCTCTTTCTGTGGCTCCCCAACCTCATTCCTCTCCAGACATATCTAATGAGCTACATCGTTCTGAGGAGATACAGGTCTCATAATTGCTGCCAAATTTCCAACTTCCAGTCAATGAATATAGACTAGCTGTAGATAATTTCTTACTAACAATATCTGTTCTGTCTTATCTGAAATTACATGTCGTCAGTGTAAGCAGTAATTAAATATGAGATCTGGTCACTGACTAGCCACTGCTTCCTCCAGATTCACCCGAGACTTCTTTCTAATGATTATCATCATATATGGCACTGGTTTGCACCACTCTATCAACAAGAACCAGACCCAGATCCAAACATTCATGTAGGTGCCACATGCTGCAGGGAGTGACAGATGCTCTTGGCTTGGTTTTTACAATGGCTAGCAGGCTGACTGCATTATGTACAGCTCAGCATATTGGAAAACATATTTTTGTTGTTATTTCTGAAATTATATCTCCTCTCAGACAATGAATGTATCTCAAGTCCACAAACTGGCTTCTTATATGAACCATAGATTCAACCCAAGTTACTTCCTGCCCTTAGGCACTTGAATCACTCCTTGCATAAGGATGACAGTTGCTCTTCCACAGTTGCCTGAACAGGTGATTATGGCAGCCCCCATCCTGTAGATAGCAGTGTAGTGACTTGAGGTCTCGCCCAGGAACTGAAAGACCCGGGTTGTGACATAGTTGTGACCTACAACCTCCAGAACACAGAAGTGAACCTGGGACTTACATGATGGGCAAGTCACAAAAGCATTCCAGAGAAAAAATGGATGACATGATTATGATCATCCTATTCTTCTCCTCCTGACACAATTTGGAATGAAAGTGGCTGTGATTTCTCTGTTCTAAGCGAATCATAATATTGTCAGTAGATGCCAGTAGTATTCAGAGTATGCCAACCAGTGAGGAAGCTTGGTACAGAGACACCTAATCTGTAAATCCCATGTGGCCTAAGAAGACTTAAATTAGTCAAAAAGGTAGTGGGTAGACAGAACTTGAGTAACTTCACTGGAAAAGGCTAATAAATGCTTAGGCACCTATATTCTCCCTACGTAACACAATGTTTTGTTACTTCCCCGTTTTTAAAGGAAGGTAGCCTGCTCTCTGTAAACATCATAAATAGGATGATCAGATGAAAATGTACAAGGGTTTGCTTCACAGGGCATGTACGTCAGACAGGTAACACACAGATAGCTAGTGACTTCCAGCAGGTGACAAAGAGCAGAGAAATCATGCTCCTGTTTCAAACTTCCCGCACAGGAGGCTCAACCCATTGCCTGTACCAGGAGTTTACAATAACTGGCTAACTCAGGTAAGCATTACATGCTGACTGTTGTATACGTCACATAAAATAACCCCTCTGAGGGCTAAAATGGCCTTGTCTTGCTTTTCTTCAAGCCTTTAAACAAAACTTTAAGAGGTGAAAATTTTGATGAATTAGATATGATGAGAAAAGAAAAGGCAACATCTGTTATATATCCAACAATAAAGGCATCATTCTTACGAAGGTTGTCACTCACCCACACAAAGCTTATAATTAGATGCCATGTGGGCAGGTCCTCACCCACCATCGTGGGACTGATTCCAAATGAAAAGAGCCGGTAGCAACCAGGATTTGACAGGGAGCTGGCTGAACGGAGCTTGCAAAGCAGCAACCCTTTCTGCATTCAGAGTGGTAAGTGGCTGAAAACTTTAGCAGTGGTTTTGGGCAAGTGTCCTTATTAACTGCTGGTTGGGGCTGGAGGACTGTAAGGAATTCCTGCTTAAAAAGAGACGGGATGAACAGTATGGGCTATGTGAACAGGCAAAAAACAAACAGCAACACTCACAGAGATCCTGAGGAGACCCTGTCAGCAACTACAAGGCTTAAAACTTTTCAATTCCAGGAAATCCCAGTAGCAGATGAGAATTTCTGGGCTGTGCTAATGTAATGGTGCTAGGAAAACATGATGGATTCAGTGGGGCTAAGGTAATTTAAGACTGAATACATCCCTATGTTTTTAAAGGAAGAATCAAATAACATTATTTGCACATGGAATCTGGAATTTATTTTTTTTTTAAGATAAAATGCATAAGAACACAACAGCTGAAATGAAAAAGGAGGATAAGTTAGGCTACAAAATCAAGCACAACAAATTTAAAGAGAGAATGGAAGTGGGGAAGAATTACAGAGCTGTTATAGCAAAGAACATGGCAAATGAGGTGTATTTTGGTAGGTTACCATACACAGAGAAATTTGAACTAGTCGTCAGCAAGGGTTATTGTGCACTTCAGAAATGACAAAAGGAAAATGGTGTTGGTTTTAGAGTTGACTAGATTTACCAGTAGCCTAATTGTGAAGAGGGATAGTGAAGATCCTCCTGGAAAGGCAGACAAGTGGCCAGATAGCGTCTGCAAGTCAGATGAAGGCTATTTGGTTTTTTACAATGCTTGTAGTCAGATGAAATAATCTTAATTGTCTCTGTAAATTTCAACATACGAATACAAATATATGGTGAAGATGATTTCCTTATTATTTGGGAAATCAGAGCAGTTACTGCACGAAGTCCTGAACTGAGAAGCCTGGAACTTGATATTTAATAGGATCTCTTTACTATTATCTCATATTTTCTTTACATTGTTCACTGTTTCTAAGAATACTTAATATACCTTAAAAGCCCAAATCTTATGGCATCCTCCAGTGGTGAATATGTACAACTTTGCACACTTACTAACCTTTTATTGGAGCACTTCCCGCATTAAATCCCTCAAGAAAAGTGTGCAACACTACTCTGGGTCATTATTTCAGGTTAATTCCCTAGTTCAGTGTCTCAGATTCAGTTTAAGAAGTCAGTAGATACTCAGAAGACTCTATTACCCAGACCAGACAACATATGTGAGGTCTGCCTTGTCTTGGTCAGTGCTTTGTATTGGGTGGTTTGGAGAAGGAAATCTACAAAAGGTTTTGGACATCTTTGCTCCACTACAAAATTGATTTATCTAATGTTAAACTTGAGCGTTTCAGAGCTATTCAATTAAGATTTGTTTCCTCCTGGAGAATTCAACTGCATGCAAAAGCTGCTGAGCCAGCAGAAAAAGGGAGACTGGCAAATGCCAAGATTCTCTTTTACTTATTACTCGTTTGTATCAAAGCAATGGTCAGAGCCTTCATCTGGAATCAGGACACTAAGGCCTATTTATGGGGAGGAGTTGGAGATGAAATGAAGTCTTTCATCGATTATGCCAATTACTCTGATACCTGAGTGCACTAGCACTTTGCCCAGTACTGTGCATACCAGCTTTCAGTATCTGATAGTCTGGACAAATAGTGTGTCTGAGATACCAAAAGGGGCTTGTGCCTAATAAAAAATAGAATGTATACGCTCTGTATAGAATGGGCTGAACAGCAAAATTATATTCAAATAAAACAAACAAAACCAGTTATAGTGTACTTTCAGGTATTTGCATATGGGTGAATATGTACATGATCCCCTTTATGAAGCCAAAAGATACTATTGCAACTTTTTCCTCCCTTTCTTTTATCATTTTTGGGGAATGTTATAGAGCTTGGGTGTGCAATTAGCAAGTGTTCTCTAAATGCCTCAGGCTCAAAGCTGTACAAGAATTTGCTGAGAGGACAGTAAACTTAACCTGTAACTTCTATACCCAAGGTTTATATGCTAAACTCGGGATGGCTGCTTCTCCTTTGTGTTGCCTTTACACTGTTAACTGAGTGCTGTGCCAAACTACTGAAAAGTATGAAAAGCTAAAATAAAACACTGGAAAGAGACAACTGGCAAAAATATTCTCTGTTTAAGGAAAGTACTAGTGTGGGAAATATAGGAAGTATGGTTGGAGTGGTAAGGCAAGAAAAGATGGGAAAAAAAACATAAAAGGTGACAATTAAAAAGATTTGAAAGAAAGTTAAAAACTTAGACTTCAGTAATGAAGGGGAAAAGTAGACCTGAAAATTGGAAAGATCACCGAAGATTGAAGGGACAGAAGATACCATACCGAGCTTTGCTGACAAATGAAAACAAGCTGTCACTGCAGATCATTACTGCAGGAGCTGTTCCTGCGCTACCACTGCTTGCTTTGAACATAATGATATTAACAAAGGCTGTTCCTCACCTCCGCATAGGCTGCTGAAGCTACTCTAACTTCCCATTTGGTGTCTTTGAAACACAGGATGAAGTGAAGGACACCATCTAGGTCATTGACCCTCATGACACTTCTCACTGCCATATTATTACCGTGATAAAACTCCATCTTAAAACTAGCTCTGCTTTGTGCCCTGTGACTCCAGCTGGATGGCTATTTCAGAAAAACATACTGGACTTCATTTTTTTTTTATGGCTAGTTCTTGTTCCACCACTACTGCTCTTTTTAAGTATCACTGCTCATCTTCTGCTCTCAGGTTATATCTTTGGGGAACAACCATTTGCACTCTGAGTCTTTGTACTCCTAATCTGAAAAGTCCTCTCCTCACTCCTTGCTCTGCATTCTTTCTTTTCCATTCTCATGATGATCCAAGAAAACTTTCTCTCACCCTTCACCATTCTCTCAATATCCCTCTTGAACTGTGCATGCAGCACCAACGAAACCTCTGTACTCTTTAAATAATACCCCTGTCTACATATTAAATACAATATATATATACTGAAAATACTCTTCTCCTAACTTTATATGTGGAAACAAAGACTAACAAGTTCCTTGGCACTCCAAAAATCAGTAGTAATACTCGGCAAGACTTCAAAGTCCCTTCCAGTTATTGCTTCCTCAGACATTCACCTGCATTCTGTGAGTTTGATATGCAGCATGACAGCGTTTACTTTCACAAACAATAAAATATAATCCAAGATCCATGACCTGTACTTTATTTCCTAATCCCTTAGTCTAGATGTCAGTATGAGCTCATGTCCAGCAATACCAGTATAGAAAGTTGACATGCAGTGTAATACCAGGAATTGATTCCTCTAAAACCCTAATCAGTGATGATCCGTCATGAGCAGCAAGTAATCATAGGGTCAAACAATAGAGCTAAAAAACCATGATCACATCTTGATCACTATGTCATGTGAAGGTGCACAGTAGCAAGAACTGTAAATCCAGGAGCTGCCTTCTAGTTTGTTGCCATTGTAGTCTGAGATGCAATAATTACTCAATTTTTAATCTACTTAATCCATGCATTTAATATTTAATCTACTTAACTGTAGTAATAGTACAGGCGTATAATTTTAATTCCTCAGCCAAAATATGAAGTAGAAGGGCAGATCTTCTTAAAATCCAAGTATCATGAGACTTATAATTTTGATAGTAAAAGAGTATCATGTTATCTTGTCATGCCATGTAATTGAATTGAATTACATAACTTAATCTTTTGATAGTTTTTGCACAATTTTACTTTCATGACTGAGTATCCTGGGCAGAGTTTCATTATTCTGCCTCAAGCTGGTATTGGACTGAAACTCCACAGGTCTCAAGTTCCTCAAGTCATTCATGCAACTTTTTTTCCCTGTTAGCGTATCAGTTTTGTTCAAACCAAGTCTCTGGAATTTTCTTACTAATCAATAACTTAGCAAAAAATTGTCAATAATATTTTTTTTAATAGCTTTTTATTATTTTAAGGATCTCAGCTGAGTTACCACAGTCCAATGATTTTAAAATACGTAGTTCCAGCAGCTGTTCTACAGCAGATCTAGAATTATTGTCTGAACAGAGTATCACCATGAATACTTTTTCGATGCTATGAACAACATCATCTGGTATTGGTATGAGAAAAAAAGCAACGTGTAAATATTTCATGTCAGCTACATCATTGCCTTTTGCTCCATTTTATGTAGAAACGGACCAAAACCAGTGCATTTTTTTATTTCTTCCATGCATGAAATATTCCTTGCCTGTATGTATTTAATCTCATTTCTATTTTTTTTTTTCATTGTACAGTTACCCAATCTTCATTAAAGAAAACAGTGGCCATTTTGTAACCTGTTACTGCTCACCACGAAAGAGATAAGAAGGGTGATAAGAGAATGGTGAGTAAAGTTAGATAAACAATGTCTCTTGTTTTAAATGTAAAAATAAATAAATAAATCACTATTTACTGCAGTGAGATTATAAGAGAATGGTGAGTAAAGTTAGATAAACAATGTCTCTTGTTTTAAATGTAAAAATAAATAAATAAAACACTATTTACTGCAGTGAGATTATTAGGTTAAAAATGCTGATAATTAAAAACCCTGAGATTTGGGCTTGCTTCTCATGAATAGATTGTGTGTGCATGTTTGTGTGCATGTCCCGAGGAATGTGTGTGGGTCCGCATGTGGGTCTTAAACACATTGTTGACAGTCATTGTGCAGACTTTCTCATATCTCACAAACCATCCACTAGAGGCCCATGAATCACACACAGGTTGAGCAACAGTGTCTGGAAGGTGACTTGATGGCCTATCGTGAAGGACAACCACCGCTCTAGTGGAGGTTTATATACATTAGGATCTCAGTCTACAAATATTTGCAATTTTTATCTTTTTTTCTGACCTGAACAGCAATTTGAAAATACTTGGTGCTAGTTTTGCTTCAGAAGCACATGTCCTCTCCACTGAGTATAACAACTGAGCTCAGCATTCAGCAGCCTTCTTGCCAGCAATACTAGCTAGGCTGAGATCACATTCACAAACAAGTCATTCCAGTTCCTCTTGTTCAGTACTAAGCCTCTTATATGCCCAGTGAAAGAATTTTCCCTCATCAAATTTTATGCTGCCTCAACTCTGTTTACAGAGACATAATTTCTTAAACCCTTTTCAATCTTCTAGGTCAGTATAGAAAACCTACCCACTAAAAATTTTCTTCTATACAAACTATAGCTCTCTTAATAACAGAAAAAAAAAACATCCCACACAAAAAAAAAAAAAAAAAAAAAAAAAAAAATTAAACCAAAAATAATTCTGCATCTTCCATTGCTTACCTAGCTACACGTTCATTTCTATTTTCTGCTTTCAGAGGAAGAACCTCTGAAAGGAAACTACTGATCGCTTTTATTTGGCAACAACTCCCACATTATCTAAAATCATTACTCAGGTGCCTTTCACATTTTGGGTCTGAAAAGAAATTATACTATCGTTCCTGCTGTAGTGTTCCTGACACAGACTATACATTTCCTGAGGATGAGAGCTCTCCATTATATATAAACAAATTCCACTGAGCTCTCCATTTGATAAGCCACATTTTCTATGATTTTTCTGCACTGTCATCAGTTTCTTATCATGATGGTGGGTACTTCTTACAGATATTCAAGCTGAGTGAAGCTGCTCCTTTTGGTTAAGTTATGACTTCTCTGTTCTCGTCTGTCGCCAGCTGCTTAGAATAGCTTCTGATCATTTTCCCTCCTACTCTTATTCACTGCCAGACCTCTTCTCTGCTTTCCACTCTCTTCAAGCAGCTAGTTTTATTCTCTGTTAACTACATCAATGGGTATATTAGACTTGGGAATAGAAATGCATTTCCAGTGAAATTTCATGATTCCTCTCAGCTCTGCACTTTGCAGCTCCAGCTCACTGCTTAGATACTCAGCCTTGCTCCTCTGCCCTACCCCATAAACAACGAGCTATTACCACACAGGGACTTCGGAGTTGATTAGAGAGTGCTCAGCACACTCACCGCAGTCTGACCTATCCCATTTGGCTTGGTTATGAAACCACACGGTTTCAGCCAGGTAATCCAACTTCCACCAGAAAAAAAGCACACACGTGGGTCACATATGCTTCCTGTCTGACATTTGACATATAAGCTTCAAGAACAAGGTCTGTGAAATTCCCAACTGTTTCTTCTTTGTTTCTGAAAGCATTTGGTAGTGTTGATGATCTTTGGAGCATGGGTTTTCTAGTTTTCTCACATTACCAGATCTCTGAAAATACCCCTTGGAGAAAGTTTCCCACATAGCAAGATTATACCTATGTAAATTTACCATTTTTTTCTTGATTACTTATAAAGAGCTATCTCAGTGGCCAGGAGTGACAGGTCACAATTTCTGCTTTACAAGAAAAGCAGTATGTTGAAATAGGAAACACCTAGAAGGAATTAAGACCAGTGATTGAGGCAAAGGGGAGGAGAATAGTGAAATATATGAAACCCCCACCATGGGAAATCCAAATAAGTAAAGTGTAGAGGAAAGGATTCTGAATAAAGTCAGGGTTACGAAAGTACATTAACGCAAAGAGCCCTGGGTACACCAGACCTTTAAGATCATTGAGTTCAGCCATTGAACTACCACAGCCAAGTCCACCACTAAACCGTGTCCCTCAGCACTGCATCTATGAGCCTTTTTAATAGCTGTGTTGATGGTGACTCCACTACTTCCCTGGGCAGCCTGTTCCAACATCTGACAACCCCTTCAGTAAAGAAATTGTTCCTAGGGCCCAACCTAAACCTCCCCTGGTGCAGCTTGAGGCCATTTCCTCTTCTTCTATGGCTTGTTACTTGGGAGGAGAGAATGACCCTTACCTGGCTACAGCCTCCTTTCAGGCAGTTGTAGAGAGTGAGAAGGTCTCCCCCAAGTCTCCTTTTTCTCCAGACTAAACAACCCCAGTCCCTCAGCTGCTCCTCATAATACTTGTTCTCTAGACCCTTCACCAACTTTGTTGCCCTTCTTTGCACACGCTCCAGCATCTCAATGTCTTTCTTGTAGTGAGGAGCCTAAGCTGTCAAGCATGCAGACTTTACCATGTTACAGGTATCACTGTCTCTGTTCTGTCACACCTCTCACCTAGCTCCTCACAGCCTGCAAAATCAGGATCTCATGATCTCATTCACTCCCTCAGCAACCTGCGTGCAGTATTGCCGGTGCAAGAAATGCAACGAACAGCAAAACTGAGTGCTGGAGAAGGATCACCTCCCTCGTCCTGCTGGCAACACTCCTAATGCAGCCCAGGATGTTACTGACTGCCTTTGCTGCAAGGGCATATTGCTGGCTTATTGGTGTCCCCAAGCACCCTCAGGTCTCCTTCTGCAAAGCTTCTTTCAGGATGATGGGTCCTCAGTGTATACTGACAAGCGTATGAGGTTACTCCTTTTCTGATGTAGGTCTTTTCATTTCTGTTTGTATTATATTAATTTCAAAAGGACAAATCACTCTAAATAAAGTGCTTCACCTGTATATTCAATTTGCTTTAGGTGGTGGGAATGTGGATTATTGCATTTTATCTCCTTGGCACAGTAGCAGGTGAGACACTATATCTGTAAAAACTACCACTAGAAGGTGATTTCAGATTAAATAATATATGAAAGATGACAACTAGTATTTTCCTTTGCATTGATGTTGTAGTATGATTCACAGGTCATTTAATGACAATATCTACTTCTGTGCATAGAACTAATGCTAAAAGGCTTTGCTCCATTTAAATTTTATTATTAAGAATACAAGAGATGTAACTGCTGAAAATTCACAGAGAAATTCAGTTACGTATCCCACTCTTATCAAGATAGTGCATGAGCTGTCTTTGCATGACTGCTATATACAAAGAAATGCTCAGCAACAGGGTGCTTGTCAGGACAGACAGTGCTAAAATATAAAAAGCTGAGAGTGAGCAAGAGACCTGTTTGGTCCAGGAAAAGCTACTATATTGAAGGAAATGATCATTTCATTCACAGTACAAGGTTACTGTGTAGATATTCTTCACTCCTACGAGTAGAGACACAATACTTTGCAGTAGGAACCATGCAGGAGTAATTTTAATAAGTACTTCCTAAAAGACTCTTTTTTTTTTTTCTTTTTTCTTTTTTTAAGAAATTTAATTAATCCTTTATAACCGTAGAAAGTTGTGTCGAAACAGTGTTTGGGTCTTTAATTAGTTTATATTTAAATGATTTACCTCCCCTTGTGTTACCTGCTTCAGTCAACATTTATAAAGGAAAAAAAGAATGAATCTCAGTTTCAAAATTAATTATAAAATACTTAGTTTTCTGCTCTTCAGGCTGTTGTAGTCTCATATACATCATTAAGCATAACAAAGTCCCACGTATAAGCAAGTTGTTTCTTCTACTCCAGGAAAAGAAGTTTGCTACGACAGGATTGGTTGTTTTACAGATGACCCACCCTGGTCAGGGGTACCAGGGAGACTTCTGACAGGTTTGCCTGACTCTCCAGAACATATGAACATCAGCTTCTCTCTCTACACCAGAGAAACAGGAAATAACTCACAGGTGACATTTATTTTTAACATCAAGAACTGACTAAACCTACAAATGTTTGCTAACCTGTTAAAAAGTCTACATCGGTCATCACAGGCAAATGAGTCAGAATAAGAAGATAGTTCAAAGTTAAGGTACAGTAGTGAATGTACTTTGGGGTAAAGCACAAAACAAAATATGTTGTGAATGAACTGTAGGAAACAGCAGCTTTCATGGCATTTTCTTGCACAAGGATATGGGTTATAGCAGACCAGCTTTTGCAGGCATTTAGGTCTCTGAGGAAAGCTGAAGACTCATTCAAAGAAACAGCCTTCTGACTGTGCAGATGGGAGAGCAAATACTGCAGTCCTAACAGGGCAGCCAGGCTAGGAAGATACTATGACTCTGTGACTTAAAAATAAAAGCCTGAAGAAGATGCAATTTCCAAACCCATATTCCACCTCAAAAATCTGAGGGATTTTACATTCTTACCTGTCTTTCTGCACTCTGAAAATAAGACAGAACTACTCAAGTTGCTTCTGCTCTGAAATACTGAGCAGAGCAATGTGGTGGAGCCTGTAAGATGAGCAGCTGGGACCACATCAGTTCAGCAAATGCCTATGAAGCCACTAAATCACTTTAAGGCTCCCAAACCCAGTATCTCCTGAGCTGTACAGGGATACTTAGGATTCCGCTGGCATGAACTATGATGCCATTGCTGCTGTTGCAGAGAGATATCATTACTTACAGCAATCCGGGTTGCCACACTGAGAATCCAACTAAGGCTCTCAAACAATAAGTTATACCTGTAAAAAGGTTACTCAGCATATCTGTTCTTGATAAAATAGTCAAAATACACCTTTCACTATTTCCCAGACACTAAACTTATATGTATCTATGTTCTAGGGCACAGACCTTTCACACACAAACTCCCTGAGCTCACATCACAGACCCTGTATTTCTCTGAAAACAATACAGGCAATCAGATATTCTCGGAGAAAAGGGAAGAAATGTAATTAAGCAGCTTGCAGCAAGGTGTGAAGATCATCTTCACTCCTATTGCATGCAGTTCTTGCAGGTAATTCTTTCAGTCTTTCTAGAGTAGCCAATGACAAAAACAGGCATGGAAACAGCACTCAGGAGAAGAAAAAAAAAAAAAAGCTTCTGCTTAGATGCAGAGCAGCACACTGAAGACAATGATGAGGTCTGTAAAAGGGCAAGCAGAACCAGGAGATGTGGAGCTGGTGGGCTGCTCTAAAGGAATTAGTCCAATTCAGGCCAACAAGCATCATGTGACTATGTAGCCCTTGTATGCTGGTTCATATTCCACATAAGTGGGTTCTTCCTAAATTAAGCAAAATTGATAGAAGCAGAAGAAACTACATGGGCACAATTTCTTTGGAAACCATAGTGGCACTGAGAAAGGTGAGATACAGATGTCCCTGAGTTCCAAAAACAACAGACTTTATTCATTCAAAGTAGTCCCTTGAGTTCTACTGGGGGGATGTCCTAACAGACTTCTTTGAAATGTCTGAAAGTATGGATAAAACTCTTTTTTTTCCTTTTTTCTTTTTTTTTTTTTTACACACAGGTGATCTCAGCAATAAACTCCTCAACCATCCAAAACTCACACTTTTCCTCACATAGGAAAACCTCCTTCATCATTCATGGATTTGGCAGCACTGGAAAAAAAGGCTGGGTCGTAGAAATGTGCTTGGTATGAGAGAGTATCCTCTGCTTTCCATCAACAGTTGTAACTACAATCTGTCAGTACCCTTAGGCTGCTAGCATTCCCTTTCCCGTTTGCAATTCATTAGGTAGTAGCAAATACTAACCAAAAAAAGAGTAAATTTCACAAAAGCCAAAATGATCTTCCAGCCACTCTGGAAGATGCAGCAGAGTCAAGACTTCTTGGTCATCTCTGACATTATGCTTCTCTGGAGAGTTTCTATCCCCAAACCCCACAGATCAGATCAAATCAATAAACTGAACGCAGATGTCCCCATCCTCCACACCACTGTCACAATTTTGGATCAGACCAATTCACTGCTTCCCCTATTAGGAGCAATCGAACCATCCTGCAGTCAAAAGGCCTTCCTGAGTTGTAAAGCTCAAGTGTCAGTCTACAAACTCTATTCAGCTCCTTAAAAAAAAAAAAAAAAAAAAAGGAGAACCCAACCCCTTTTTGTTCCATTACAGAGTGCAATGAAAAAAATATTTTGAATATGATCTGTGAAAGCTACTGCAAAACCAGCCAAGTGTGCCATGTCAATGACAGCCTTGACTCTGATAGACATGCAAAAATCTACTCTGGTTTCTGCTTCTCCCATACTGGTAGGGAGAAGGACAAGCTAGAAAAAGACCACCACTTAATACTAAATCACAGATCTGCAGCATTATTTTTGTTCATATATCTATGAAAACTTTTAATCTAGAATATCCAATTCCTCATTTTTTCAGCTGAAAAGAAACATCAGTTCTACCTGCCTCTCCACAGTACAAACTTATGATGTCTACAGAAAAGGAGGGATTCCAGGATTCAATGCACTATTGCTTTAGCCTTCTGTTTTCCTTCTCATTCACCTTCAGCTGATTACCATGAATTAATTTTTGTTTCCACTCCCTGTTCTTTCTGAAACCTTAAGTGAGCCTTAGTGACAGAAAGCTGTGACTGCAGACTTTAATACATGATTCTGCCAGTGGAAAAATCACCGATCTTTGCAAGTCTATGACCAGTACTGAAATGACTGATGCATTAAAAATCTTTGCTGAAATAGAAACTTTCTACTCTACTCCAAAGCTTTCCAGTCTGACATGACTTTCTCAGTTTTAAAGGCACTTGGTAAATAAAACTACTTCCTATGCTGTTCAGTTAACATACCAACATCCCTCAAAGAAAGTCACATACTGCAGATAGAAATGACTGTGCAGCTGTGTGGCTTTTCCAAATTATTTCAGATATGTATACAAATGGCTTATAAAGCAAAATATTTATTAAGGTCTTTCATAATTGATTTTTTTTGGATGAATGGCTTGTCATTTTCTTTCAAAATATATACTCTGTATATATTTTGTAAGGAGATGTGTGTTTCAGTGTGGTATGGGCTACAGTGAAGAGTCCTGTGTAGTAAAAAATGAGAAATTCCATCATTATATAACCTCTGCATATTTATTCTGATTTAAGTGGAATCTGCTTGTTATTTTGTTTCCTTAAATACTTTGCTTTATGTGTTCCCACACCAGCTGTTACTGGAAGTGGAAAACATCAACTGCATTGCTGTGGATTGGAAAGAAGGTGCAAAAGGCACCTACGTCAGTGCAGTGAACAACCTCCGCGTGACTGGGGCTGAGATTGCTTATTTCATAAGCACTTTGCAGGTAAGACACAGCTTTACCACCTACAATTCCTAAGTGGATGTAGTGGGGTTATAATGTTGCTTCTTTGATTTTATATCTTGTCCAGTATGGACAGCTACTGCTTCAGGAAGAGCTGTACAATACATGCAGTTAAGATCCAGCTGATTATACTAATTATCAACTCTGTAAGGACTTCTCACAGCCACAAAAGACACAAATTAAGCTAATGTAGTTGAAAAGGGGTGCTAATTAATTAAAGACCAGTAGGTGGCAACATTTCCATATGATGGTACAAGCAAGAAGGCAGAAAGAGGCGAGGCCTCCGAGTTCAGCGCTTACACTAGTTTTGCCAGCATTATAGATGTGTGCTAGAAGTAAATAAGCATCTCATCTTAGCACCACTGAAACGAGCAGGAGCTGGATCACTTGATAATGCCGGTGCAGTATCTGCTGTCTACAGGCACGATAAACTGCCCAGTTGCCTTCTAGTTGTGAACTTTTGCACTCACAGTGCAGAACTGCTCAGTTGCAAATACCAGCATTTCCTGCTGGCTGTAGAAAGACTCGTGACTACTTATAACTGCTGAAAGACAGAAGTTTGTCTGGCCGTAGACTCAATCCTGTTCAGGAGGTGTTCATCTGAAAGTGTGGCAAGAGATAATTCAGAGCCCACAACGCAAAGTGCCAACTCTGTGAGCACCTGAGTATCAAAGAACAGTTCCCCAGAATCTGCTGGTGTACAATCTACTGGTTCTACCTAGGAAACCTCAAGCAATTAGCAAACAATTCTTGTTGGTTTTGGTCACTACAATACCCAGCAAATCCCTGGATGACTCATATCTCCTGCATGCAGGCTACACATTAATTAATTTCCATTTCCACCTTCAATGCCTGTGTAATACCTCAGCAGTGCAGGTCTTGTACAGGTGACACTTGGCAAAGAGGAGAATGAGTGCCACCCCACCTAAGTTTGTCAGTGAAAATGTTATTGAGTGACACAATCATATATTCTAAGCAGACATATGGAGAATAGACATGTGATAAAAAAGGGCTCCATGGTAGAGTAAATAAATGAAAAATAAGATCATTTTCATGGAAGAGCAAATTAAGGATTGATCCAAATGAGAAAGAAGGTTAATATTTTGTCACCAGTCCTAACTGGATATGGTTACATATGCCAACAATCAACAGTGAATCTGTCATCACAAGACATTTAAAATTCTAGATTGGATCATTTTCTATCAAGTTCTAGTGTAATTTAAATAGTAATTAACTGAAGGATCTCACGCCTGATTTGCTCTGCAGGAAGGCAGTTTAGATGTTCCCAAAGGCCCATAATGTAAGACACCCTATCTGCTTACTATTTAAAGCCTGTGTTCTTGTCTCCCATGACCACCATCGTAACGATCAGAAAAACTTCAGGTATTCCCCTTGTGAAATCCATTTAATTGGCCACAGTCTGGGAGCACATACTGCAGGAGAGGCGGGAAGAAGGATCCGAGGCCTCAGACGGATAACAGGTAGGCTCTTCACTGAGGTGCAGAGCTAACGTAGCTCATTTCTAAAGGAAAGAAACTTGCAACACACTGGTCTGTAGGCTGGAATTAAATTATTGGCAGTGCTGGGGACACCTTGTGTGAGAGCTAGTAAACTTTATGCTCCTCAGAAACAAGGGTAATTATTTTGTTTCTCAAGGGGAAGGACAAACATATTAATTATATTTGTAACATTAGTGTCATTTGTGGGGTTACATCAAGCCCCACAGAAAGACAAAGCAACATCCTGAGAATCCTTAGTTCTTCCTCTTTGCAAAGATTTACAGGCCGACAATAAGCTCACAGGTAATAAAATGCCTCCTTCATAGTAATATGATGCCATTATATAGCCTACTGGAAAATATTTCACTTGTGTTGGAATAAGTTTGCAGAAAGGTTCACAAAACCTTATTACTGCATTTTTTTTTTTTTCAATTTAGCCTAGAATTCACATCATTATTATTTAACTTGCCTCATGCAATACTAAATATCTGAAGTTCTAAGCTGGCAAAGAACTACTAAGTCATAAAATTTTAGAATGGAATGGGTGGGAAGGGACCTTAAATATCATTTACTTCTAACGCCCCTGCCATTGGCAGGGACACCTCCCACTAGACCAGGTTGCTCAATACAAGTCTTTCCCTCCCTCAACCAATAAATGTGGGCTTTTTCTTAGGCTTAGACCCTGCTGGGCCCTATTTTGAAGGTACTCCTCCTGAGGTAAGACTGGATCCTTCAGATGCAAACTTTGTTGATGTTATTCACAGTAATGCTGCTCACTTTCCTCTCATAGGTAAGTGTTCATGTGCAAGTAAGTATCTGCAGGGATGGGCATGTCACCAAGACACTAACAGCATCACCTGTGTATCTCAGGGCTTGGAATGTATAACACCACTGGTCACCTGGACTTTTACCCAAACGGAGGGACTGTGATGCCTGGATGCACTGATTTACTTCTAGAGACGAAACAAAGTAATTTTGAAGTTATGATTGCAGGTAAATGTGCATTCCCAATATGTATAGTACTTTATTTTCATTCAATCTTGAAATGTTAACTATGAAAGTAGCTGCTCGGGAGAAAACAGCAAAACAAAAATAGATTTTTGCCTATTTACTCATGAATTAGAAAAGAAAATAAGAAACAATAAAGGCTGGATCAGACACCACCACCTTTGAGTTGCATCTGACATACATAAAGCATGAATTAGGTGAAAGCACTCTGTTTCCAGGGACTGTACTTGCCTTACCTCTCTACCTGAGACTTCTCTCCCTTCACAGGCTTTGGAGAGGGTGGCAGAACGCTGGTGGATTCTCCTTGCTCTATTAAGCTTTTAAAAACTGTATTTAATATTATCTTTCTGTGACATCACACATATATATGTCTGTCTTCTCAAAGAACGTCTGACATAGCAGACCAATAAATCTCACTTGAAATCTTGGGTAACAGGTACGCGGTTCTCCAGATAACACAGACAAAACAATTACTTGTACTGCAACTAAAATGTGTAAATTCAGACAAAAAGTGATTACAAGGCCACACTGCTGTTCTGTTCTGTGCCTCAGCTGTTTCCATGGTGAAGCAAGTGCAACTTTTGTATGGGAGAACAGGAGTTTATTGCATAGATGCTGATAAATTTTGTTCCGACAGATGTTACACTCGTTGGGGGGTGCCATCACTCACGCAGCCATGAGTTTTATTCTGCAAGTATCCTCTATCCCACAGGATACTTTGGATATCCTTGTGAAATGTACAAATCCTTTCAGTCAGTAAGTATATCAGCTGAGGAATGGGTGGGTTGTAAAGACAATAATCCAGGTCTCTGCACTCATGATAGGTCCTGCTATGTGCACAGAGCACTTAGATGCTGGTGGCTGTGCTCTCATGGTGTGGTTTAGTAGGAGGAACCACGCAGAGAGGAACAGCACACAGTGGCTCCATCAACTACTCCACTGTGGAAAATGCATCCCAAAGCACAGATAGTATCACCACATAGGAAAAATAAAATTGAACCCCACAGAATTCTCACCCTAAGCCTCTATGAAAAGGGCACATATGTTAGATATATCTACCCGACTAATTCATGGCTGGAAGAAGAGACATTTGGAGTTTCCAAAATAATTGATTCTTCTCTCATTTACACTGGGCACTAATTAGAGTACCTAAATAAATGCACTTATGACTAGATGTTTCTTTTTTTTTCCCCTCCATATTGTGTTTCAAATTGGATGCAGGTGAGTTCCCTTCCGTCAGGAGAGTAAAATTGATGTATAGTTTGTCCTATTTGAAAAGTGTTTGAACGAGGGAGTTTCAGACCATCATCCACAAAGGTATTAAACCTGCTCATTCCACACCCACTTGGTATGGCTGGGTAGAGAAGCAGTTATCTGAAACAAGTATTACCACCAAAACCTGGTAAAGGTGACAATATCCAGCACTGCCACAGTTTAGCAAGCTCAGAACAGCATCCTGAGCATTAATTTTGTCAGAGCTAGGGTGAAGAAAAAAAAATGCTCCTTATTAACTGATCCTTTTATTTTCCCTAGGGACTCTGCTTCCCGTGTCCCCAGGAGGGGTGTCCAATGATGGGGCACTATGCTGACAGATTCGCAGAGAAATTGAAGAGGGTAAACCAAAAGTATTTTTTAAACACAGCAGCAGACCCACCTTTTGCTAGTAAGTGGAGGAGGTTTGTTACGGTTGATTATATGTTTGTAAACAGATTGCCTTAAAATGCTTTATAGCTATGCACTTCTGTTGCTTTTATAAACAAGTGTTAACATATCTGACAAAAAAATTGCCTCATTTGTTACCAAAATTCAAGCTCACAGAGTCTTTCATTTGGTAACATAAATGAATTCCAGTTAGGAAAAAAGAACTTTCCAGTATATTCACATTTTCCTCATATCAATGACAATCTAGTTTCATTTTGTTTTTCTTTATGCAGCGTGGAGACAAAAAGTATTTATCAAACTGTCTGGTGTAAAAAAAATGAGGGGGGACATAAACCTAATTTTCCATGACACAGAGGGGAACACAAAAGAATATGAAGTTGCCAGGTAAGATAAAATAAAATTTCCCTATAGCATTTAATGCTGCTAACTTTAATCTACACATCTTCCACAAACTGAAGCAGTGCAAACATTCATTCTGTGTGGCAGATGTTCTACTCAACATCAGATATGAAAAAAATTTATCTGATAGATAAGAGAGCAGATGGATGGTTGCAAAAAGGAAAAGGAATTCACTTCCTTTCCATGAATTATGTGATTTTACAATAAATTAGGAATAGAGTTTGATACAATTGCTGTGTTTCTCTGAGTTGCTCTTAAAAAAAAAAAAAAATCCACCTCTAGAATGCAAGTAATTCAGAGTGCTCAGCCATTACATATGTGCTTTAGCAGTACCATTCCCACACTAGCATGGCAGTGCAAGTGTCAGCACACTCACTCCACGTGCTGACAAGACTCTCTGCTCTGACAGTGACTCTCTGTATGATCTCATGCAAGGCAATCCTGTGCCTGAACTGATCAAGTTTGCAAAGTGGATACTTCCTTCCTCCCTGGGATATATTAAAAGCCATCACTATTATCTAAATGGCACATTTATACAGTCTGGCCAGTGATCTTCATTCACAGCTCATATCAACTCCCATTGACTACCAAAATAGAAGCTGTCACTGTCTTCTGTAGCTGCTCTGAAACAAGTATTTCAATGTGTTCTCCTACTATCCTCTATGCATGTGCAGTCCAAAGCCCCACAGAAGTTCCCAGCTCATCTATAAAATTGTCCCTGAAAACCTCACCTGGACTTCTCCCAGCAGTGATAGCTACAAAACTCAGCACATTTGAGGAAGACTGACCCTCATCATCTCCTGGTGGTCTCCTGCCACATGTAAATTTAGTTTTCAGCATTGTTTTTCATCCTCTCCCTATACAGAGCACAATCCCAGAGTCCTCGTCCAGTGTCCTGTGCTGTTACAAAGAACTGCAAAAGTGCAAATTTCTGTTGTAACAAAGGAAAATCATGGAAAATGTGATTCAGTTCAACAGTCTCTAAACTGTTAAAATTGACATTGTTGTCTTCATTCTATCTGCAGCGGAGACCTCTCACAAGATGAAGTTTATACCAAATACCTTGATGTTGAAATTAACCCCCAAAATACTAAAAAAATTGAATTTCTCTGGAATAAAACAATATTTACTCTGCTCTGGGCAAGACTGGGAGCAGAAACAGTCGATATAATTCATGGAGAAGATGGACATAGGTAAGCATATCCCTTTTACAGGGAAGAAGGGGAAAGGAGAGCAAAAACCCTGTGAGACAGGATTTAAATATGTCCTTAATAAATTGCACACATGGTTTGCAATCAACAATGTGAATTCCAGTCACAGAAAAGGCAAGATATTACACTTCAGACAGAAAATCAAGTGTTCGAATCCAAACCAGGGAATAACTGTCTGAAAAGGAATACAGCAGTGAATAATTTGGAATGTATAGTGTTTTGCCACAGCAAGACAATTACAAACCAAGATAAAGCAAGTCTCATTCCCAGGTGCATTACCTGGAGAATTGTACAGAAGATCCAGGGAGGAATTATTCTAATCTGAATAACTAGGGCAAGACTGTGACCAGAGGCAGGGTCATTTTCAGGTTTGGAGAGTACACTTCAGGAACAATGCACACAGACTGAAGTCTGGAAAAACAGCAAAAGAGATTTGGAAAAAACTGATCTGTGTAGAGCAGCTGAAGAAAATGTGTTGGTCAATAAAGAAAAACCTGGAAAGAAACATAAAAACATATGCATAAGCTGTCTGTGAAGGGTCACATTTGAGTATTTCACATATCCACAGGGTTTAGGTTAAGGTTTAATTGATATATCTTACAATAGAAAAACTATTGATAAGATATGTATTGGCATAGATTATTTAGAGAAGCTGATGAAATACCTTTCAGTGGGAGCTCCTAAAAAGAACAAAGCCGCAAAGCTTTGATTGGGGCAATCTAGTTAAGCACCTCGCCCAAATATAAGGAATTTCACAAGATGCCTTTCTGACTTTTTATCTAGAACTCTATATTTGTGAATATAGGGATTAATTTTATTCATATAATGAAACTCAAATTTTACAGCTGGTCCCCAAAAGAAGGAAATTCACCTTGTTACTGATAATATGCAGATGCTACTATTCTGTACAGCAGGCTTTTAGGAAGGCTTAGGAAGGATTGTGGATTGAATTTACACCCCTCAGAGTGACAGCTGACAATCTTTCAATTTTTCTTGGTGGAAAATTAAATAAATAAATCTTGATGCAAGTATTTTTTCCTTCACAGGTCAACTTTGTGTGGCCGTGGAACTGTGACATATGGAGTTCCCCAGTTGCTTACACCTTGCTAGAGGTCACCAAATACAAGCGTTTCTGCACACAGCAGCTGAGCAAACAATCAGTCCTGTGCATGGGAATGTTGGTACACAAGGCTATTAAAGCAAAAATCAAACTGCCTGTTGCTTCCTTTATTTTTTCAGTTCTTTGCAAACACACTTGTCAAAGTTTGACTTGTTCATATTTGAACCAAGTTTATTGTGTTTGTAACTATGGAAGCAACTGAAAATCATACGTGCTAAAATCCATTCATAACACTGCACAGTCTTACTCTACCAGTGCCTCAGGGTAAGAGCTGTTTCCCATCATATTGATAATTTCACAGATTTTCTGTCTATCAAACACTCTCAAGGCAGC
This sequence comes from Ceryle rudis, assembly GCA_033439905.1. NCBI lineage: Eukaryota > Metazoa > Chordata > Aves > Coraciiformes > Cerylidae > Ceryle > Ceryle rudis. The sequence goes on along the minus strand of JAAGNO010009110.1, from coordinate 42,878 downwards.
ATGCTACCTCAGCACACCCTTCTGGCTGGGAATGGTCCCAAAGACCTACTTTCCGCAGCCTACTTTAATGCCCAAAACTTTCCAGCCCCACACAAGAGCACTGCCCTTAGAAGACACTCTGAGACAAGGCAGGAACAGAACAAGACCAAGATATTTCTTCAGCAGGTCAGAATAGCCCTTTGTACACTGCACCTTCATGGAAATTACAGATGAAGGCAAACCACAAGTGTTCCCTGCTTTGGAAGAATCTAACCAGATGAATCACGGCACATGGCTACTGTTGAATTTCTTTGCTGTGGCCACTGAAAATCCTGGAGAGAAACTCTGAATAATTCCAGGCTTTGAAAAAGCTGGGGTTGCCTACATCACTTTAAAATGAACACTACTGCTCTGCAAAGCATGGCATGAGTGAGCCACCTGGAGCTTTAAGAGACCAAGGCTGTAGACATTTTTTTAAGTGTAAAAACCAAACCTTAAGTTAATAAATAAGAAGAAAGGGTTAATAATTTATTCACTCCCATTTCCCCATGTTTGATAAATTACAAGCAAGCAATTGGGCAGATAAAATTCTAAGAAATAGGAATAGAAATACAGTATTAAAATTGTATTTATAATGAGTATAGATATCTGTCTATAGATACCTGAATTAAATATTTTTTTAAAAAGAACACCAGTCAGTGTTGTATCCTTGAATAAACACAACCAACCCTGCATGAAATTAGAAGCATAAATAAACACATGTCTAAGGTTCAACCAAGAGATATCTGCAGTCCCCAGTATGGCAAAGTCCCCCAGGCACCCCCAAGGTGCCAGGAAGCACTGTGTGGTGTCCCAGTAGAGAGCTACAGCGTCCTGCAGCACCAGAAATCCAGTGTTGTCCTCTGCCTAATTCCTGTTCCAGACTACACATCTTCAGGAGTGCAGATACATAGCTGGACCTTCATTTATGCCTTTCTTTCTCAAAAACAGTCTTTCTTCCAGCAGCCCCTGATTGTGAGGCTGCAAGGACCAGAACACAGACACAGAAAGCAGCCTGCATCACACTGAGGGACATGCATCCCAGCCCTACTCTGTCTTCCCAAACTAGGAAGCAAGCAGCTGAAACATACCCATCTTGACCATGGCCCAAGGAATTGTCTAGTTACTCTATTTGCCCTGTGTTATTACCCTGTTGAACAAGAACTGCAGACTAACTATGATAAAATTCTAAGTCCAATCTTTTCCACCAACACTTAAATGGGAAAGACGGTCCCCCAATTTTAAACAAGTGCTAAAACATACTAGGACATGTAATGATTCTCCTGTATCACTGAGACAAACATATTTACTTCAATTAAGGATGGGAAGACTGAGGTCTAAATTACTATCAAAGGTCATATTTTAGAAAAAAAATTGAACTTCCCTGTTATTTAAAGAAATAAACCTTGCTAGCACAAATGGCAGCAGTGTAATACCTACACACACAGCTGGTATCCATTGGGTCATTCCCAGACGTGGAGGTTACAGAATGTCAGCTCTGCAAAGATATGTGGTCACAGCCTACAAGTATAGCCAAGCTTTCTAGCTGGAGTTAGCCGAAATATCATTTCTTAAATCCACTTGCAGCCTTCTAGAGATCAACAGGACCGAAGAGCTCCCAGACCTAGTCCTGTTCATTTACACAGGCTTTTTTTTCACCAATCTGTTGATGTGTCTCATAGAACAACCTACTGGGCTCTGTAATATCACTACACAGAGTGGTTGTGCCACAACGTCTGGGGGAATTTTGTGTGTTATTTGTATATATTTCCAGCATGTTTGCTCTCACTTTATCACTCAGAGAAGGGCTCTCTCAAAAATTGAGTTACATGGGTAGTACAGAAAGGATCCAAAGGGGTAGACAATTGTCCTTCTAACATTCCTTTTTTTTTTTCAACAAGAAAATGAAAGGGACACCAGAAAAATGTCAGACACGCCAGGCCCTCTAAGAAGTCTTTCTAAAAGGAAAAGATTTCATGAAATTGAGCTGATGCCAGGAAACAGGCATAAAAAAACCCAGAAATACGGGAATATTCCACATGCAGTCACTTGATGCAGGGCAAAGGAAGGGATTAAAGACAATGTGGTTCCCTACTAATGCCTCCAGCAGACTCCCTATATCCCAACTACACAACGCTCAAAATCAAAAGCCTTCCTAGCCAAGCCAAGCCCCTAAATGCACTGCTACACAGACCACATAATCACCTTTAATGTCCCATTCCTGATGTGTTGCTGCCTCAGAATTACCATACCTCTGGAGCTCCCATCCTTTTCTGGGCTCCAGCACATCAGCCCAAGAAATTTATGTCCAGGGATTTTGAACTTTTCAGAGAAACCACCCATTAAAGTTGTTTTCCAGCTTAGCTATAATCTGAAATAAATGTTCCTATCATTCTGGGAACATTTCCAAGGATAAAGCACACTATAAAAAGTACATGCAAAGTTTGTACATTACTGCACGGAGCTTCGAGTCTGCATTGTAAGTAGTTCAGGTTTTGGTGTTTTTCTTTTACCTTGTTGGATATATAGCTTCCCAAGACACAGCAGTATAAAGTGGAAATGCAGCTCACATAGATGTCCTTATGCTACTTTAAAAGTAACTATCCTACTTCCAATTAGAAATGTAGCCTCAACAGGACAAAAATCACTCTGGATTTGAATTACACTTAGGCAGATTTAGGAGCCCCACAATCTCTAGTGGAGCAAGCAAACATAAAGCTGTCTCGCATATGTGGCAGTTATAGATCCATGTTGCAGAGAAGACAGACAGCACCCTTTTCACCTTTAGAAAATTCAGCACACCAGAAAGCTAAGTGTGCTTGCTAATCAAGTGGGTTACCAAATCCTAGCTGCTTCTTTTTCTACTGTTCTAGATGCTTGGAATTTGGATACTTGGACTATTTCTGCTCAGCACAGCAGAAGGTAAGCATATGGAGTTAGTATTTATATAGTCTTTCTATATATTTTGCTATATTTTGTGATATATCATTCTACATTCTGATGTCTTAAAGCGTACTGATTGAAGTTACATAGTTCATCTTCCTGTACAGGAATGGTGAGATAAATGTTTGTGCATGTTGTCTTTCCTCTTCTCCATTCTGGAAATCCCATCCTAGGAGTGTGCTAGAAATGTTTGTGTTTTCTATCTCAGAGAAAAGCTATTGCTGGACCAAACCTAGGAAGTTATCCGTTGTACTCTTCTTTAGTGATTGAAATGGAGAAAACCTCAGGGGTGGTGGGTGGAGGCAATCTGATGAAGGTATAACTTTATATTCAGCAGAAGACACTGGCTTGTATCATATAAAACATTTTGTGTACATTGTAGTCAGCTGTCCAACACAGACAAGTTATTGCTGATTATTTGCAATATCTTGGCTTGGTATTAGGAGAAACTCATGAGCTGTCTTTGCCTTAAGCAAAACAGAGCCGGGGAAAGATCCCCAGTTTATGGTACAGGATACCCATGGTGGAACTCCACTGAATACCTTGTTGATGAACAATAAGGTGACTTCTTTCCTTTGAAGATCTGAGAGAGGGAAACTGCTGGACTCTGCTTTCTGTAAACCGCAGGATTTTCAAGAAACCAAGAGACCTCCAGAGAAGAGATGCTATGACGTATGACTAACCTGATCACTCCTTTGTTCATTCATGCATTATTGATCTGATCTGTGTGCTACAGGCAAAGAAGTTTGCTATGAAAGGCTTGGATGTTTCTCAGATGATATGCCATGGTCTGGCACTACGGAAAGACCAGTCCATAAGTTACCCTGGGATCCAAAAAAAATAGGCACTCATTTCCTCCTGTACACAAGAGAAAATCCTACTGTCTCTCAAGTAAGAACTATTGTGGTTTAAACATTAGTCAATCACATGTAAAAGAGTAAATAAACACAGACCTTTGCTTTATTCAAGAGACAACATGTTCCAGGTCCTTAGCAGGGTCTCAGGGGCAGAACTTTCATTCTCCTCCAGCCCTCACAAAGCAGCACTCCCATATGTCTTCTCTATGGCCACTGAGAAGTACTGGGAACCTCTGTATTTTAAAATAATTGTGTAATGTTTCCTGCAGATGAGATGAAAACACATTAAAGTCTTGGCTGCTCTAAGATATGTGTCAAAGCTTGTTTTGAATGGAGAGAAAGACCTAAAGCCATAGTCATGTGAACACTTGCAGATGAGATTAACATTGCGAAACTTTTAGGTGCCTCTACAGATGAGCGTAGTTCAAGTCTTTGCAATGTTGATAAACTATTTACGGAAAGCAGATTTAAATGTTTATTAATTTAATATCTACAACAGGAAATCTCTGCAGTTGATGACTCCACAATTGAGTACTCAAATTTTAATGCAAGTAGGATAACCAGGTTTATTGTGCATGGATTTATAGATAATGGAGAAGAAAACTGGCTGTCAGACATGTGCAAGGTATGTACCAAAGGGAATTCCTGTCCCTGTGAAGTTCCTTAGTTTGCATTTATAAACACGTTCCTATGAATCATCTCTTTTCTCTATTTCTAACCAGTTTCTCTCATGGTACTTGTAGTGATGAGAAGGGGGATAGAGACCACATTTTCAAACTGTTAGAAACTTAATTATGTAGCTCTGAACCTTGAGGAAAAGCATGAGGTAAAATGTATTCAGTTCCTCTGTTTAGTGAGGTGAGTGACAACAGGATTTGGCTCAGGAAGTGTCCTTGTTCTTGATAAAAAACCAGCACATACCCTGGAGCAAGATACTGCTTAGGAACCAGGGTGTTTCCAGAAATAACTGCAGACTCCTAACAATTGCACCATATTTCTCCAGATGAGAGACAGGTCTCTAGATGTGGAAAGTCCATCACAAGGTGTGGGCTGCCATGTGGGTGTTGGAGACAGGACATGGGCTAACCATTAACAGAAGCAATAAAGCTGTGAAAGAATACATCCAGAAGGGACCTCAAGGGGATCATTTCAAAGAAAGCTTTCAATGTAGGGCTTGCCATGAGTAATGAAGGAGGTAAAGCACTCTGCTTTACCGATTTTTGTGCTAATTCTCCAAGATACTTCTGAATCCTGTCACCATACAAAGTTGCAATTCCAGCTTGTGGTCTTCTCAAATACTTTAAAGATTCTTTCTATTGCAGCTGCAGCTAATGAAAGCTATTCATTATACAGCACAGAGCAAAATACCAGGCAATTGCCTATGACACTTTTAGTATAAGATTTTTCAACTAACCATTCACGCAACTACAATTTTGTTTAAATTCTATATTCCTATTTTACTTAAGAGAAAATGATGAGAAACAATGTGAAAGTCAACTAAAATCAAGGTATTTCACATATATTGCATCCTTGCTACCTGCTTCTCTTTCATACTAGGTCAAAAGAAAATAAATTTATTTAACAAATTCTCATTGAAAAAAAATTTATGTTGATTATCACTTTATGAACATTGAGGAATGATTGTGGGATTTGTTAGTTAGTAATAAAGTATCAGAAGTAGATTGATATTTTTATAATTCTTAGTCTCCCATTTTCCACTCTTAAATTAGAGATTTTTTTTTTCTAGAACTTCATAATTGGCAAGATAGCTCACATTTTCCCTCAGCTAGTCTCCTAAATCCTTTTGATCAATTTTCATGAGGATGTAGAGGCGCAAGATAAATCTTTTAATTCTTTCTTTCACAGTGGCCTGTGCTTTATCACACTACTCCAATTTATGGGGAAAAAAAAAACAAAAAAAAACAAAAAAAAAACAAAAAAACCAAAAAACCTGATCTCAGTGAATCTTTTCAGTAAAAAGTGAAAAAGTGGAGCAAATGAATACATTTGCCCTCCTATATGTATCCATAATTTACTTTCCTTCCCGTTAAATAATAATCCTATCTGCACATTTATTTTTACCACTCCTAACATAGCCACAGACACCTCTATTGACTATTTTGTCCTTTGATGTAATTGTAATTGCTTTGGAAGCTTTATAATGTCTGAACATAAACCAAAGGAGAATAAATCTACCAAAGCTGCTAAAGCAAAATACATTTATCCAAACAATCCAGCTCAGAAGACAAAAGCAAAGCTTTGGATTCTGTGGTAGACAGTAAAGTATCTGCCTGTATATATATATTCCCAAATAAAGATATAAATCTGAAACGAATGTTCAGTGACACCATCAATTTAGGTACCTGCTTAGAAAAACAGACACTCATTTCTTACAAATCTGTATCAGAAAAGCATTCTTCAGTTCTATCATCAAAAATATAAGTCCTAATTGAATTTGAATTAAAGTACTTTTAAATCACTTAAGTGAATCAGTATATGAGTAGAGATCTTACTTAGTGTTATATATGAGGCTGGATAGAAATTAAAAGTATCAATATTTATACTGTTTTCCCTTCTACCAAAAGGGCTGCTGTGAGTATTTGAAATGACAGTGTGGCCATTACTACAGCACCCCTCCTAGTTCCTCTACGTGTCCCTGTTTCAGCACTGTGTGAGCACACACACACTTCTGAGCAGGCAGGGCCACAGAGAGTTACTAAGGCTTTTGGTTTTAAAATGATGTTCTACAGATTCATGTAACATTTTTGAGTTGAGTTGTAATAAGCTACATAAATTAATTCCAGATTGTATTTACTGTGAGGGTCTTTGGTTTTTACTTTTGTTTTACAAAACAGAGGCTGCTTAGTGTGGAAGATGTGAACTGCATCTGCATAGACTGGAAAAGAGGCGCGAG
>JAAGNO010009110.1:8727-36046 GCA_033439905.1 Ceryle rudis | reverse complement strand
TTTTGTTTTACAAAACAGAGGCTGCTTAGTGTGGAAGATGTGAACTGCATCTGCATAGACTGGAAAAGAGGCGCGAGATGTCAGTACACCCAGGCATCAAACAATGTCCGTGTTGTGGGTGCTGAAATAGCTTATTTTATAAATGTTCTTGTGGTAAGAATCTTCTGCTTATAAAGCTATAGTTATAATGATGATTTGAAAGAAATAATGACTCGGGAACTTTCATGAATATGAATGTAACCAGCAGAAAATATTTCCTTCTACTCAGTGATCTATTTAGAAACTTTGCTGAAAACAGACTCTGTTTTTTAAAGTTGGAGAACTATGTCATAACAGCAGGGTGAGCCAACACAGGGACACAATCTCCTACAAGACATCCCCATAGTACAGCCAGTTATCCCATAGATGTTAACAGATGTGAAATGTTCTGTAGTTTTAAATACAGAGATAACAGACACAGCAAACTGCCTTTTCACAGAGACAAAACCTACCAACCAGCTCTTAAGAATACCAGAAAACCAGCTGGCAGCCAGCAGCGGCTGGAGGACGACTGCTTTCTGGTGAGCAACACCACCAGGGGTTAAATGGGACCCACAGGTTGCACAGTGCCTAAAACTACTGAAGGTGCCACCTGCCCCCTTTCTTAGCCAGCTTCACACAGGAAGTGCTGCTTGGTTTGAAGCCTTCTCTTAATCTTAAGTGCTTTCAACACACATTTCCCATAAATTACTCTAAATAGATAGTACACTGGGTCTAGGAGTGCTCAGACCCATGGCTCACTCTCTGTATCTGCTTTGCACCCACTGAATTACTGTTCAAAAAGGCTGAAGGCATCCCTTCTCTCATGTCCTCCTCCAGCTGCACGATGCCTGACCTGCCAGGTGTAACTCTTGTTTTTTTATCATCAAAAATAGCTGAATTTGAATTAAAGAAGTACTTTTAAGTCACTTAAGTGAATCAGTACATGAGTAGAGCTCTTATTTATGCATGCATGCAAAGTTTGATGGAAAGTAAAAGTATCAGTACATATATTATTTCCTTTCTACTAAAATAGGACCCAGGCTGAATCTTGCAAGTCAGATAAGCATCCTGTGACTCTTAATGAGTTTAGGATGTAAAATGGATACAGAGCCTTGTGGGACTCTGTTGACAGAACTGTCTAGAGTTTTAACACCCTCAAAATGAGGACGGAAGTACCTAAACTGGCAAACAGATGTTGAAATCCTATAGGAGTTCCTGAGTCTGTAGTCAAATGTAAAGGAGTTCTTCAGCCCATTTTTGCTCTTCCTTCTTGCTGATGAAAACATATACAGTAATAATTGTGTCCCTATTTTCTCAGGAAAAATACAGTTACTCCCCAGCCGACATTCACATAATTGGCCACAGCCTGGGAGCACATGTGGCAGGTGAGGCTGGCAGGAGGCAGTCAGGGATTGGAAGAATAACTGGTAAGTCAATGACATACGTCACAGCTCCTACTGAAGACACCACTGCTTAACAAAATGTTGCTGTTCATTTTCTCATGATTGCATCTGACTGTGGGCTGTAGTTTAGTCAGGGGTAATTCGGACATTATAGAACTTGGACTCTTCTCACAAAATGCTATGGAGTGGTGCCCTGGTAAGTGTGGGAAAACAGTCCCTGTGATGATTATTTGGCTTGCAAAGAAGTTTCCACTGTGAAGAAAAGGCTCTATGCAGCTAAAAGAACCAGAAGTCCCCCTGCAGTACATCAGCTGACTTGCTGATACACACTGGTAGTTGTGGCAGCCTTTCCAGAGCTTGCTTTCTGGTACTTCAACCTGACAGTGTCACTGTGAGGACCAGTGCTCGCTTGGAGCAGGACAGGAGCAATGCTGTAACATAATGATATTCCATTGTCACTGCTGAACTCACAATAACTAACATACAATTAGAACCAGCTTTAGCTGCCATGATGGTTTTTCCTAATGATTTGTCCAACAGTAATGTAACAAAACAGACCAGGGGAGCAGTCCCTACCTTTCTTCTCCTAGCAGTTTTTCTCCTGCCATTTTCATTTTTCATTAATCTGGCGTGTTATATAGCAGCACATCTAATGCACAACATCCACTGCTTGCAGGTCCTTCCAAAGCATGCCAGAAGCAGCACAACAGTTAGCAATTAGTTATTTTGTACTGTAGTTTAGCTAACAAATGCCGTTTTCCAAAAAAAGGATGGATTAATCTCAACATTTCAGAAGCATTGGACTAAGCTTCTTGATATATCACCCATTATCACCTTGCTTTGCTATGTCTACATAAACGTTTCACCCAGTAGAATACATTAACTGTATTTTTTTTTTTTTATGTCCAGCAAACTTTCTAAAGTTTTATTTCTGCACTTAACTGTTGAAACATTACATCTCTGGATTTCCTTGGCAGCAAAAATTGAGTCATATAGGATTATATCATCTGTCCAGATTCAAATAGACTTACTAAGAAGCTGCACTGAAAGTCAGATTTCAGCTGAAATCCCTTTCTTTTCTCTCTTTTTTTTTTTTCCTGAGGGAGATCACAGGCATCATGTTTATACAACCTGCATTAATTTGAGATACATGAGCTCATTCTTACTGTCCAAATAATGTTGGGACTGACTGATCAGAAAGCATCCCCCTATTCTCATTGTATTCCTAAGTAACAGCCTGTCCCTTTTAAATGCTTCTGCTTTTCTGAATTTAGACGTTTTTAAGGAATATGATGTTGTTCTCTTAATTTTTGGTCAGCTGTACTGATTCCATTTTTGCCTCCCCAGCACTGAACTCCTCTGTTGTCTTTCCCTGTTGCAAGCTGTACACTCTATACTCTGAGAAAGTGAGGAAGCTTCTGGCTACTGTTGAACCAGTTTTCCTGTTCAGTTCCTTCAAAGGAGGCATTTTTGGTTCTAGGTTGTTTTACAGCTGTCCCATGTTGCTCTGAAGAGGCAGACTCAGGATATACTCCACTGGTGTCATATATAGTGCCTGTGTCTTGCAGGATATAATGGATCACGCCTCTGTGACTATGGGCCAGAAGTGTTTTCATCTTCCTTTTGATCCAAAAGCAATTTTTCATTTTTTTTTCAATATCCTCTGTCTTGTAATCTGCTCTCTACCCACACTAGCTGAGAGCAAATGACTCCTGAAGGAGCCAGTTTGGAAGACTTAAACGATCTTTCACGGTATCCCTGCACTGGAGAGCCCTGATCTTTCTTAAACTGTTTAACTGACTCTTTAAAAAACCAAATAGCAATCAAACAGGCATATTCATTGCTATATGAATGCATTTCTCAAAAAAAGATATTCCAGAGACCTCAGAAAGTAAAGATGCCATCTCGAGTGTTTTAAAACCTCCAATACTCTCCCAGAGAACAAAACTTAAAAGAAGTATTATCAGCTAAACTTGTGGGTCTGTCACTCCTTTCTCAACACATAGGTAACTCCCCTTGCAGTCTGTATTCTTTAGCATTTTTTTTAGCGTATTCAGTACTTCAGGAGTTTAAAGGTATGGGCTTGATGTCTTTATTCATTATGCAGGCAGTGCCAAGGGCAGCGTGCATTAAGCAGAGTGACCTTTCATGCACAAAAGACAATTTTTGATATTATTAAGACAGCCCTTTTCAATTGTTACTTTTCCTCAGGGATTTCAGGCTTAATGAACCTTGGACTATTAGTCTACAAAATTCAGTCTAAAATCTGAATGAAATCTGCTGCCCAGGGACTACAAGAGATACAAGTATAAGCTAGTAAAAATTGTGCAATTTGCAAGACCTTACAAGCTCCTGAAATTGCTGCAGCTATTTGGGAAACAAATTCTGTTTTCTGCTAGGATCAAACCGGAAGATCATCACTTCAAAACCAGATATTTTCTTCTAAAATCTGACTAGAGCCAGAAGCAGGCGGGATGGTTTCAACACCTCCGACCACATGGGGTGCTATCAGCACCAATTTCTGTTTGAGTACTCAAGCAATTTATTCTAGAAACCATGCAGATAGATCAGTTATATGGGATGCAGACACAGAAACCTCAATTTGAGCAATGTTACTGAAGGGAAGTTCAATTTAAAAAAAAAAAAAAAAGTTATATTCAAGTGTTAGGATTCAATATTGATGCAAATCAGTAAAATTTAATAGGTTTCACACAGGTAACCCTTTCTCCTTCCAGGGAGAAAAGCCACTTGGTGAGAGTACACATAATCATTTTATTAACGCCTATACTACTTAGATGTAAGGAACCAGAAGCAACTATATATGTGATATTCATTATATACAATCATAGTGTTAGGTAAAGTGATACATCTATATCTCTTTATCTATATGTAACACTAGTCTGTTTCTTTCAGGATTGGACCCTGCTCAACCTTATTTTCAAGGGACTCCAATTGAAGTTAGATTGGATAAATCTGATGCAGATTTTGTTGACATTATTCACACAGATTCTGCTCCCACAATCCCCAATTTAGGTGAGTATTCAGCTCTAGGTATTAATACCAAATTATTTATGCCTTGTAGCACCTAAGTATCTTATTCATTAAGAGTCAGTTGTGCTGGCTGGTGCATTGACACAGAACAAACACACTGCACTAGTCACTAACTGCTCATATCCTAAAATATTAAGCACAGACAAATTTCAAGCTAGCAGCTACGAGCATGAGACAATATTAATTTAAAAGGTGCTTACCCTTGCTTTAAATGCTTCAGGTTTTGGCATGAGCCCAGCTATAGGACATATTGACTTTTATCCAAATGGAGGAAAGCAAATGCCAGGGTGTGGGAAGAACGCTGTTTCACAGATTGTAGATCTTGATGGCATCTGGGAAGGTAAGTATGCTGATTACATTACAAATTCAGGGGAATGCCACCCCTCACAATGTAATGACTTCACTTTTCTTATTTCAGGTGGCTTGCATTAGCTTTCAGTGTGCTCACCATCAATGACACCTGCAGAATGCAGTGAAACTCTTAATATCCTCGAAACACCCCATTTTCCAGAGCTTATTCAAAAATAAACAAGACAAAGAGTTTGCCTCTGGAAAATATATCTCCTTTAAAGTATCTAATAGCAAAACCAAAAGTTACTGACACTGTGCCAAAAATTTTGAAGGGTCTGTAACAACACATTTCACTGTTTCTATTTAGTTGCCCAGCAGCAGTATTGGGTGGACTAAAGCAGTGATGCTCATAGATACTTCTGTTAGGGTAGCTTCAGCTGAAATTCCTCTGAGATAGAGGAATAAACAGTTGTTTGGTTTTTTTTAATTACCTGTTACAATCTGGATTGGGTTAAAGCAATGCCATTGTGTCTATTTTTAGTCAGCTAAAAAAAGATTGACACGTAGCTGGTCAAATACACTGGTTTTGGTGTTATTCTATGTGGTTCTAATAAAGGCTTTAAGTATTAGAAAATGCCCACAAACTACCCAAGATTTCTGCGCTAGAGATTTTTCAGTATATTATCTGACCTCTTACATTAATGCAAACACCTTAAACTCTGGGAATACCTGAACTTACTGGTGACTTTTTCTCCAGGTTTTATTCAACGCAGGCATTACTTTTTTTCCTTACTTTTTGTTTGCTTGTTTGTTTCATTTTGTTTTTTGATAGAGTAAACTTGTTATCAATAATGGGGAATTAAAGCATAAAGAAATAACTGTGTTGTATATGATCTTTTTAACTTAAAGTCAGGAAAATTAAGGCAACACAAAGGAAAATAATATATTAATTATTTTAATTTTAAGAGTCTCCCTTCCTTAGCACCCCCCAGATAATAATGTTTTGAAGTCTTCAGCAGGAGCAAATCATCATTGCCCTAGGAAGTTCACTACTAAATACTTTTCATTTGGTTTTCTTTTGTTATGGTAATGTAACTGTTGCCTACAAAAGACCTGCTTCATGCAGTTGTCGATTCTATTGTGAAACTCAGTCAGATTGCTTGAATAAGTGTTTGTGAGGGGAGGGCGGGGGCTGAGCTGAGCTGCAGAGTCTCCACAAAGCATTTCAGGTTTGTATTTTATACCTGTTGAGCCAGTGACATCCCTTAGAGCATCCATTCATTGCAAAAGCCAGCTTGAAACCTTACCTTTGATAGTCCAAGTGCCTTTGAGGAGGAACGATGCATCCCAATGACATGGGAAGGTCTGTGCCAGTATCCTTCCTTGAATGGTAACTGAAAGGAAGAACTAATCCTGGAACATCTTTTCACAGGAACTCGGGATTTTGTGGCTTGCAATCACTTGCGGAGTTACAAGTATTACTCTGACAGTATTATCTACCCCGATGGATTTCTTGGCTATCCTTGTGCTTCGTATGATAATTTTGAAGCAGTAAGTAGTTCTCTGAGCCACAGGATGGACCACAGCAAAAACAGTGATTATTAGCTGTACAACTGGAATTCAATTTATTTGTGCTTGCCTGCACTTAATGACTGTACTGTAAGAGAAGTGTCAGACATCCTAAATTATTATAGCTTATGCAGCTGACATGGGTTAAAGTAGAAGACAACAACAAAACAGGGACATCCCTGTTTCTGTGCTGATGTGACAGCCCTGAGGCACTGCTGGGGCTAATGTGGCTTCCCCAGGCCTGCTCTGCTGCATCAGACTGGGGAAGAGGTAACGAGGAGTGCCTGTCCCTGTAATCACCAAATATATTTATTTATCAAACAGCAATGTGTGGAATCCCATAGGGTAGCAGGGGAGCTTTCAAACACAGATTAAATGTCTTCTGTTCAAAACAAGAAGTAAAATAACATGCAATGACCTGCTGGGGTCAGTCTGTGATCACAGTACTTTAGAGCCTTAGGAGGGCATCAGGGACAAAGCACAATGGTTTATGGACCAAGGTCAGGAAGCTGTTCCCTGTCCCAGACTAGGAGATAGGAAACTACAGCATAAGAGTCACAGGGAGGTAGCAGGCTCACCATATCCTAGAGACAGAGGTATAAGCTTACCTAGTGCTTAGATGGATCTTTACACACTCTGAACAGGTGATAGACATCACACTTCTCAGATCACTTTGGGAGAAGATGACTACCTGCTTCTGTCACCTGAAGCTGCTTTCATTGTTTTCAAGACAAAGCCTTTGTTGACCCAGCTTGAAGGTATAAGGAGACATCATTCTTTCTCTCAGGTGCTGGAAGGGACATCTCTTTTCTGCTCCCATTCAAGACTACCCAAGGATGTCACTGATGTGGCTAGTTTGAGCTAAATAGCATGAGAAAAAACACAGAGCCCTGAAAAATCAGATCCTATGAGAAATTTGCTACTAACATGATCTTTTTTCAAGTCACAGAAAGGGTTACTTGAAATCTGTTGTTGTTGTGATACAGGGTGGGTATGTTAGAAATAAGTCCTAATTATTTTTTATCTTGGGTGGCTGGCTGATTCATTATTTTTTTGTTGATTTTTTTTCACTAGGGTAGCTGTTTCCCATGCCCAAAAGATGGATGCCCAAATATGGGTCATTTTGCAGATCAGTTCAAAGACAAAATTAAAACTCATTTCCTGAAACTTTACCTGAATACTGGAGAGGCCAAGGATTTTCCTCGTGAGTTTCTATTGCTTCCATTATTTCCTACACCTTGTAAACAAACCTTTTTATGTTCCTGTTTCCCAATTAATTTTAACAGAAGCAGACCTCATAACAGTGCAATGGCTCTTCAGCCCTTCACGGTGAAGGGTCTAGAGCAGAAGTTTTATAAGGAGCGGCTGAGAGAATTGGGGTTGTTTAGCCTGGAGGAAAGGAGGCTCAGGGGAGACCTCCTCACTCTCTACATCTCACTGAAAGGAGCTTGGACCCAGGCGGGGTCGCTCTGTTCTCTCCTGTAAAAACTGATAGCACATGAGGAAACAGCCTCAAGTTGTGCCAAGGGAGGTTTTGGTTGGACATTAGGAAAAATTTCTTCACCAAAAGGGTTGTCAAGCCTTGGAACAGTCTGCCCAGCGCAGTGGTGGAGTCACCATCCATGGAAGTATTTAAAAGATGTGTAGATGTTGTGCTGAGGGACACGGTTTAATGGTAACCTGACAGTGCTGGGTTAATGGCTGGACTTTATGATAAAGGTTTCTCCAGATCAAAATGATTCTATGCCATAACGTGTTCTATTAAAATACTAGTGCTCAGTTCTGGGTCCTGCAGTACAAGAAAGATGTTGACAAACTACCAAGTCTAGTGAAGGACACCATGACGTTTGGTGGACTGCACTACAAGTTGCAAGGAGAAAGGAGGGTAGGCGATGCACAGAAGCTGCACTATGCACTACTTTCACTATGAGAGTGGTTAAATGCAGGAAGTGAGGCACAGATAAGTTGGTAAATCCCCATCTTTGGAGATGTTCAAAACTCTGTTTGACAAAGGCCAGCAGCTGGCCTTGCTTTGAGAAGTGGATGGACCAGATGAACTCCTTTACAACCTAAACTATCCTAATATCAGCTGTCACAAGACAGTTCTTCCTTTACAGAACCAGAGGGAAAATAGCTGCTTTTGCTAATTGCATGCTAAAAGAAAGTTCCCACCCACAAAAATTATTGTCCTTGAGCTTCAGAATTTTTGTATGTTCCTTCTACACTGCTTAAATTTTGTTATGTATCAGTATTTCTTCATAACACCACCTTCTTTCTGACTTCACTGTATATGAAAACTTTCATGGTCATAATGCTGGGATCTATGCTGTGTTTACCATGTTATGGACTAGCTTTTTTATTTTTTTTAATCGCACAGAAAGTAATACAAACGTCTATCCTTTTCTCATGTTGATATCATTAGATCATAAAGACATACATGACTCACTGGTGCTTTGTATTTGTTTTGAATGGTTATAACTCAAGGAAGACCAATGAGCACCAAGGTTCATGTGCGAGAGCATTAAACTGACCACTTTGAGTCCAACAGCCTGGGATGCACCCTTGAGGTGAAAGCAAAGGGCAGTGATAATTTTCTTTTGCTTTCAACTACAGCATACAGACAAAAAAAAAAAAAAAGAAAAAAACCCCCAACAAACTAAAAATTGGTGTCATAAAGACTATTTCTCTCTGGGTAAAATCAAACTTACTGTATTTTTTCTGTGTAGTTTGGAGGTACAAAGTAACAGTGACTCTCTCTGGAAAGAGTAAACAGAAAGGCTATGTCAATATTGCCCTGTATGGAAGTGGTGGGAACACAAGGCAGCACCAGGTCATCAAGTAAGTTAAAAATTCTGTAGAAAAGAAACTTCTCTTCTAGAACAGGTAATTCATAGTTTTAATTAATTTTTGTTTTAATTGGTCTTATTTTAGAGATCAACTTTGATCCTTAATATAAATGCAGCAACAGTTCACTCACTCTGGGTTTACATTTGAAGGGAGAAGGCTAGAATGCAGGATTTGAAAATGTTACAATTTGGTGTCATTTGTTTGCTGTCTGACTAAGGTCATGCGGGTCTAGCAGAGTTCTGATCTTTTTGTCTTTCACAAGCTTATAAAATGGTGCTGCCACAGCTGCTTACGGCTAAATCTGCCTCATGATTTACTATATACATATCTACTTTTTCTTGCTCATGACTTTGCCTGCTTACACTGAAGCTGCTTGCTTGCCTCATGTGGGTTTATTTAGTTGCATTTTTCTTTTTTGGTTTAACTAAAATGTCTGAAATGATTAAAAATAGGGAGAAGGCATTTTGATGTGGGTTTGGGTTCTTGGGTTTTTAATTTCATTTATTTTGTTTATTAACACCTATGTTGCTTCCACTTTTCCAAAAAGTACTTCACACCTTCACATTTGGCAGCAAGTGTTTGCTAGGAGCTGATCCCTGTTTGCAGGCATCCATGCATTCAGCTGAGATGAGGCTGCCAGTACCAAGTGCCCTCCATCACTCTCCAGCTGCCAGTTGCAGTGCCTGTGTCAATTCAATTGCTGGAAGTCACTTTTTTTTTCCCCCAGCAAATCTTGATGTAACCAACCAGGCACCATTGTGGATGCAGCAAAGTAACAAAAAGGCAAAGTGATTTTGTCCTGTCTCTCATTACTTCCACTACCATAAGCCTTTTAATACAGAGGAGAGCAAACATCCTCCACTGAAGGCTGATGAATCAGAAAGTGCAACGCTAGGGGAAGGGATAAAAATCCTGCCTTTCTCATGAAGCTTCTTAAAACTGTAGAGATTTATTTTGGGTGGTTCTGCTGCCTCCTCTGCTTTTTTCCCCCCTCTTGTATCTCTCAGGTCATGTCTACAACAACAGATATGCAGTGACAAAAGTATCAAACACTCAAATGTCTCTTAAGTTCACACAGCAGGGGAAAATTTAAGAAAGCAGATCTTCACCTTCAGAGCATGGAGGTGGGAGGGGGCAAAAGAGAGGATCAGGGAAGCACTCGCACATGTTTAGTGAGATGTAGTAGCTGAAGCCTTTATCACCTCTCAAACTGCTGCCATTTGGAGCTTCCTATATTGTTATGACATAAGCTAAGTAGCCAGATTATAAACAACAATTACCAAAGAGCAGGTGCACATCTGATGCCACAAACATCTGTATCATACAAATTAATTAACAGTAAATGAAAATTTCATTTCTGTGCAAAAAATTCTGCCTACATAAGCAACAAGGAGCAAGCTCTACCTTCTCCATAGGGACTGTGTTATAGCTGGGTCTTCATTGTGAGGTGTGACTGCTGCACATCAGGCCTACCTGCCCTTCCTGCTTCTGACAAACACTGATTTGGGATGAATTACATTGGAAAATTGTCAGTAATCTTCTTACCATATAGTAAGTTAAACATTGTCTCTCTGCTAACTTTCTACTCACTTGCTACCAGAGCCAATCAGCTGACAGGACTGGTAATTAACATTAGATGCTAGTATGCCTCATATCAATAAAATGCTATTTTTCACAGGGGAACCCTCAAACCAGCCAACACTTACACAAGCTTCATTGATGTAGAAGCTAACATCGGAACAGTTACAAAGGTTAAATTTCTTTGGAACAACAACTGGTTAAATCCAACTTTTCCTAAACTAGGAGCTGCAACTATCACAGTGCAATCTGGAATAAATGGAACAGAGTAAGTAATATGCATTGTGAAAATCTTGAAAGTTACTTGGGAAGATAGGTGGCAAAATTATATGTGGGGTGAATGCATTTTCACAAGAAGAGCTGTTTAAAGCAGTAAAAGGAAAAGACCCTTAAAAAAACCTTTTATTTCCTTCCTTTCAAGGCACTATTCATCCACAGTTCAATCATTACTACAGCCCTTTGCTTTAAATAAGTTCAAATACAAACTTAAACTATTTCTAGGCTTCAGAAGAGCAAACTTCCTGTATAACCCTTTGGGTGAGAAAAATCAGCACGAGCCTGGATTATCAACATCACTCTTGCCAAGGTCCTGCTGTCCACAGTCACTGGTTATCTGTGTCCAAGCTTGCGTTAGGATGTCTGATTTGCTGACAGCAGAACTAGCAGAAGTTTTCCATTGACATTATGGATCCTGAGATCATGACTGACAAAAGAGGCTGGTGGTAATACCCCTACTTTTCCAGTGAGCAAGACTAGCACCTGGAAGCTTCTCTTAAAAAGCTAAACACAAAGTGGATGGAAAGAGGCTAAAACTGATTTCTCTAGACTTTGTGGAATATGCCTGGGATGTTCAGCTTGCAAGAAGTATGATTTACTGATCCAGTTTTAGTATTTTTAATGGACTTTTTAAAACAAACTCCCTCATTTGCTAGATCAGATATTTTATTTTATCCACCCCATGAGTGGGTATCTGGAAGAGGAGGTACAGTATATGTTTTAGACCCATATACAAATACATAGGTAAAATGCCATCACTTAAAAGACAACATGGGAGATGGAAAGAGTTTCACGCAAAGTAAAATGGTTACAGCCCAGCAGCGTTACCTTTAAGCAGAGATCCTAAGTCTAGTTGTACTTCCTATTCACATTGTTGACAAAGCGCATTCTTGTAGGTAGGCACTCATTCTTCTATTAACCCATGGTCTTTGCACAAGTGCTTGTGACCATCTACATAGTGACGTTAGCACAAAATCTGTTAAAAAAAAAAAAAAAACAAAAACAAAACCAAACTGTAAAACTAAAGGAAGACAGGGAGTGAACCAGAATAAACACAGTCTGCCAATGTTTTCCCCAGCAGTAATATTTCAAACTTAAGAGCTCAAAGTATGTTGTGTTCAGTTGTGTCAAATGACAAACCAGGTTGATTTATAGTACAAATAATACAAATCCACTTGTATAATCTCAACAAAGCTTGACAACTCAACATGCTTGGGTTTTTGTTTTGTTTTGTTTTGTTTTCTTCAGATACCGTTTCTGTGGATCTGAGACTGTGAGAGAGGATGTTCTGCAGACTCTTACTGCTTGCTAACAGCACATATTAGACAGACCAAAACCTTGCTACCAATAAAAGCTACTCATGCATGAAACACTGGAGTCTACAGTCACTGGAGTTATAACACTGGTGATGTCTATTGGGTGGTTTTTTGCTGGTTTGGGAGGTCGGGATTAAGTCTGTGGATAGCTCTCTATAGACAGAATTTTTAGAGTAGCTTTAGGAGTGAATGAGCCAAAGCCTGTTGAAAGCTTCCCCCGATTTCACCCTATTTCAAAATAATTTCAGACAAGAGGAAGAAAAGGGGCAAGTAAAAGAATTTGGATAGTGGCTTCTGCAAAGTACCAAGAGAAAGCAGAACTGCCTGTGAGTCAGAGAGGAGAGGATTAAGAAAGCTGATGTTCTTCATCAAACCAAAGGCTAAGATCAGAATTAGTGTGAGGTAAAGATGAAACAGATAGGAGGGCAAGTGCTTACAAAATGAGGACAGAAATTTAATTTTATTTACCTGTGAGAGATGGACCAGTGAGCATGATGGCAAACAGTAAAGTATTTTGGTGTGTTAATACTGAACTAATTTTGTATCATACAATCTGGACAGAATGTGAGAAAGCTGCATAGCAAATTTCAAATGTCGGTGAAGTTTCACTAAAATACTTATGATCAGAACAATCACCAAAGTGTCCTGAAATGCCATATGCTGGCCCTTCAGCCTTGAACAATACTGCCAGATAGTGTGGTCAAAACAAGTAATGCAATGAGGGAGATGCTTCTTTCCCTGCTTTCTGATAAACACATTGATCTGAAGTGTGGATCGTTCACAAATTCATTTCTGTCCCTACGTAAACCTGTCTTGGTTCCCTCATCTGCAGCTGGAGAAGGGGGCTGCTGTTCCTCTGCTTCCAGAGAAACCCCATCCTCACTGAAAAAATCCCCAGAACTGCTAGGGCTGGGAGATCTACTGCTCCTCGGGACCTTTTGTCTTCAGCAGTTTCTCTTAAGGTTCCCCAGAATGGGGCGCTCTGCTCTTTCTACCTTTGTGTGACCTTTCTTCCCCCTGAATGTCTTCTCCTGAAGGATGTCAATCCCCTAGCAAGGCTTCAGATTCCCCTTGCAGTAGTGGAAGTTGAAAGCAATTTATTCTGTGTTGGAGCATTACTCTTCTAATGCAGAAGAAAAAGCAGTCTAATTAATTCAGTGCATTCTGCCAGAATGATGGGAGGGAGAGGGGGCTGTAAAGATTAGAAAAAGAATCATCAGCACTGAAGATTGGCAACCTGTGGGCATGCTCAGAGCTGGGATAAGTTTCTTATGTGAAAATACAATGTGTCCCTTGGTTTAACCCAAGTGAAGAGACTATGCCCCAGCAATTTCAGTTTTAGTCAGAGATGTGCAGGCTTCCTTTTATGTCTAAAAACCTTCTAAATTGCACTTGTGCTTATTGCTCAGACTAAAAGGCACTACTCGGTTGTGGAGCACAGTATGAACCAAAGTTTGATCTGCAAAATCACTGTTTTTTGCATCCCTGAAACTTTGACCTAGGGAGAGGATAATAAGGAATAAATATATGAATTTTAAAGGGGACACCCCTTGCTATGCTGTCATAGATGTGGGGTATTAAAATGTTAAGCCAATTTCTGGTCCAATTTATCTCAAGAGATAAAACCAGACATTTTTCACCCTGTCAATATTACTTGTGTCGTCCCCTCATTACATTGCTTCTTTTCTTGTGCAGCTCCTCGTGGCAGTAGCAAGAGCAGCAAGTGCACAGTGAAGTTTGTTCAGTGTGTTTTCTTCCCAGCCTCACTGTCCGTGAGGGGCTAACACTTATTTTGGCTCCAGTTTTTCCCATATGTGGTCAGCCTTATAGTGTTAGAATAAGAGAGTAAAGCTTAATGAGTTCAAGGATGTGAATTGTTTGTCCTGCATCAGGCTGTGGTAAATCCAGTTTTGGGTTGGTCCTGCAAAGCGTTTCTCTGCTCTCCACAGCTGCATGGCCACAGCTGTTCAGGAGGCAGAGGATCCAGCTGTGGGACTTTAAACGCTTTCACTTCATTTGTGTTGTCCAGTCTGAGGAGGAACACATGTCCCCTTTTCAGGGAGATAAATGGTTACAGGTTTACTCAGAGGATGCATAGCCACAGACAACAGGAGCTGGCATGTGATGTTGGGTTTCCATGTACCCCATGTACCTTTGACATCGCCTGCTTCCTTCTGCCTTGATTGTCTCTTCTAGAATTTGGCTTTCTGATCGCAGTACCTTCTGCTGCAGAAACCTCAACAGGGTTATTAACTTCCTAACACTGCAGAAGAGTTTCTCTTTTGTCTTTTTTTCCTTTACCTTAGTATAACCAGATTCTAGCCTACACAATTGTTTTGACAGTCATGATATTCTCTGCATTATCCTCTGTCATAGCCACTTCAGCAGCCCATGTAATTTTAACAAACACCTAACAGAATCAAGACGTTAAAGTTGACAATAGCATAATAAAAAATCTCTTTTTAATAATGAACTGGAGCTGCCGTCATCTTATTTTAGCAGAGTAAAATCACCCCCCCCCATTCCCGACCACTTTACAAAGCTATTACATAAAATGCAATGTTAAATGAACAACAAATTACTTTCCCTTTAGCTAGCTTTTAATGCTAATGGTGCTATTTATTCCTGACCTTTTGAAATATTAGATTTTTTAAATGACAACATAAAAAGAATTCTTGTTTGAAAACGCAAGCGACTTTAAACCACATGTTATTACTTGTAAGTATAGCGTGCACATGCATCATTCATTTCAGTGTCCCATTTATGGCTAATTGGTATATATTTCAGTTGACATATATTGTTCTCCTGCAAACGTGTCAAATTCCTTAACGATGTCGGTGACAAAAGCATAGTGCTTGAGATATATAAATTATGCTCTTTACCATATAATCATTCTTATCTATTGGGAATGCTATTTGTGACAAATCATGTTCAAAAATACAGACTAAATTGATTATTTTTTTAAACTTTAATATCACACCATTCATGGCAAGTCTTTGATTGAACCTTTAAATGTAGAAATGTTTTGATTTTTATCTGCATCATTTTGTAGCTTTTGAAAAGCTCACTTTATTTATTACAGGAAGAGTAACACAGCGCAGATCTTAAAATGTATCTTTTGTTATCAGCATAAGAAAACAAATGGGCTATAATTGTGGATA
The DNA here is from genome assembly GCA_033439905.1 of Ceryle rudis. Classification (NCBI taxonomy): domain Eukaryota; kingdom Metazoa; phylum Chordata; class Aves; order Coraciiformes; family Cerylidae; genus Ceryle; species Ceryle rudis. The sequence continues at coordinate 20,533 of JAAGNO010009110.1, read as the reverse complement.
TGGAATGAGTAATTTGGCGAAAAACGCTTTGCATTTTACTTTAGGTTTTATAATTCCTGCCAGAAATTGCTTTTATTTTGTTGGTGGCCAGCATTGCAATCAGAATTTTAAATACGGGAGCTACTAGGGCCACATATTTTTATTATACTTTAGTTTGCCATGTGCAATGTATTTCTCTCCTATATTACAAACCACCCGAGAACGGTAAAAAGAAATTGAAGATTTCATGTGACTCTAATTATTAGTGAGATATAGCAGTGCTCATTGTTGTCTTTAGACAATGCTGTCTAGAGTCATTACTTTGCTTCATAAATCAGTAGGATAATGAGGTTCTATCTTTCAAGAAATATTTGAGTGCATCTTAATTTGGCATTGATGAATTCTCCTTCCTGAACCTCTTGAGGGTTTTTTTTTAAATCTAGTTTGTCATATTAGAGCTTTCATCACCTAGCCACAGTTGACAGTATTATGTACGCATATTTATTTCCATACCTTTCTGGGATGAGTCCTCAGAGATTGCAAATAGGAATTTTATGATGTTATGCCTGAAGGCTATTTTGTTCTTAATCTGAGTGTAAATCACAAGCTACTTTGCCACACCCTCATACTTCAGAAATATATACTCTTTATAGTTATATTTACCTGTGGAAAAAACCCATCTTGTTACTTACAATAAGCGTTTCTTTGACAAAAGAGATATTTAATTGGAGAAAATGCCATCTTTTGCCAAAGAAATTATATAAGTCCAGATACCCCCTTTTTTTCTCTGCAAACCCTCTCAAATTTGGTGACAATGAAAGGGTAAAGTGTATGAGCATTCTTAATCAGTCAGAACAGAAGGCTTCAACAGAGGGCAGAGGAAGAAAGGAGAAGGTCGATGTGATGCTCCCACAGCCCTGAATAAAAAAAAAGTACTAATAGTGGCCTACATGCCACTTACTTCTAAATTGTGCCTGTACACAAACAGAAACAAGAAGCAAAGTAGTCTATAAATTAGTCTAAATGTTGTATTCAGTTACACAGTAACAATTGAGTGGCTGCGACACTTACTAGCAGATTGAAGACATGTATTATGAGAGACCCAAAGACAAAACTTGCATTCAAGCCCCTCTTTGTTCTACAGCCCATGTAATTATTGTTGCGGTACATATCCTATGAAAAAATCTTACCTTTAATTGCAGAAAGTGGATAATTACTTCACATCAAACCAATTAGGGAAATGAAGGGGAAGAAAAGGGGATCTAAACCTTCAGAGCAATGCACTTTTTCACATAGTAATTCATATTATTATAATTTTGCATAGAATTTTAGATAAACATAAATTTTACCTGCTCTCATTAAAACTAGCAGTAGTGAACAATAACTGGTGGCTTGGGTGCCTCTGTTTGGGGTATGCAGTTTCAGAGTTTGAATTCCCCTGGGAGTCCTGGGTATCCTCTTTGGAAAGTGAAGTAACCTGTGAGAGTGGTACCATTTCTCAGTCAGAAGAGGTTCTTCATGGAAGAGCAGTAGAGTCATCACCTTAATTACATGGGATGCAAAACACATAATGAGCATGTCTATGTCTTGTCTGAGATGATGGAAGAGCAGAAGCCATCCCCTCCTTGTCTGAACACGGAGCTCTGTGTTTGCTGACTGCAGCCTAAATTGGGCTACAGCAACTTCCAAAGGAGCTGCTTAAAAATAAATGCAAGCTCTTCTGTTAGACTGACAACCATTTCCTTACTGTCCTTAATTCCTTACTCAAACACCAACCATCTCTCATTTGTTGAAGGAATAAAAATCAACAGGAGAGAAGTGTGAAAGAGGTTCTCCACCACCTACAGCTCTCACCCAGGCTGCTGTCAGTGCCTTAGGAGGCTCTGTGGCCTGATCACACAACTCTCTCCAACATTTCTCATCTCCCCTTTGCTTGCAGTTTGGAAACCGGTGCCATCTGACCATTTTATACCCCTGTAGAGGCACAGAAAATTCAGTGGGGAGTCAGAGAGGAGGATGTGTTTGCTCACTCTGCAATCATCTGTCTCCAAACCCACATCTCCTACAGAATGCAAAGAGGGAGGGTTTCGGAAGTTTCTCCACTTCATTAAAGAGAGTCTCATTAAAGAGAGTCTGTAGATCCTCAAGCTTTTGCTTTAATTCAAAAAGGAGTCAAAATGTCTTTGCTGGGTCATGAAAGTCAGCCTCTCAGTTCCTCCCCCTGAACTTGAATTACAAACCCTCTCTTGGCGGCTGGGACAGGGAGGACATTGAAGGGGAGCTCACAGCAGCAATGCTCCATTCCTTGCCAATTCTGAAGGGACAGCAACATGGCAGCACAAAGGGGACTATTTTTGTTGTAAAGGATGCTTGTAGGGGATTAAAAACTTCTTTTTAAGCAAGGAAAATGTGAAGAGAAAAATGACTGCATTAAATAATTCTCATTTTGACCCACAGAGAAAGAGGTGCCTAATGAAAATATATGATCACGGACAGTGTGAAGGTAACTGTCTGATCAGATAATGGAATTGTTTTCAGTGATAAGAATGAATCCATTACTAATGCAAATAACGATAATAATTATAATTTGCAATACAGTAAAAATCACCTAGTCTACCTCCTCCTCTGACAGGAGACTGTATAATAAATTATAGGCTGAGAAAAAAAAAAATTCAAAGGGATAAAGGTTAAAAGATTAAAAAAAATTGTGAAACTTAAATGCTTAACAGAGAAGTCAAGACCTGAAAGCAGAAATTGGTGCTATTAAATAAAGCAATTGTGAAGAATGAGATATAATGGAATTGATTAACAAACCAGAAACTAAACGTTTCCTTGTATCACTACCTCTTGTCACAGATTTCAATAACTTTGAAAGAATAAAAAATTAAGAGTTGGTGTATAACAAGAAAATTAATTATTTAAATGCAGTTGAATATGCTAATAGTACGCTGGGAGGATGAATATAACTTAACACATAAAAAGCCCCCAGAAGGGTTCAATAAATTTGAGGAGTTTCATCAGTTGTTTTTGCTTTGCTTTGGTACCTGAAACAGGTCCACTGTTATAGGGCAGATTTTTTTTTTTTTTTTGGGTTCTCATAGCAATTCCATAATCTTCTTTGTTCATCTGAGGGCTTTTGGGCATGGAGACAATGTGAAAAAATGCTTCGTTTCTCCCTTGTGGAGGAGTAGAATAGGGCAGATGAAACAAATCTTGTATTACAGAGTTTGCATTACAGGGAGGTGGTTTATTGTTTACAGCAATCCTGCTTGCTCCATCGGTTAAGCAGAGAGGAAACAGTGCTACATAAGGCTTTCCATACATCATTGGCATCATACAAGTCATATAGATTTAGGTGATGGCACATTGGGAACCTACCAAGAGATCACGTGATTCTTCCATACCCATCAATTCTGAGTAAAATAGAAATTAAGTGGCCGAGTCTAAAGCACTGTCTTCCAACAGTCTTCATTTAGATCCTTATTTTCCAAAGCACAGTCACAGTTCCTGTGACAGCCACATGAGAAGAGCTGGGGATTTTATTGACAGTGGGTGTGTAAGGGAGACTACTGTAACAAGCCCCTAATTTATAAATATGCCCCCATCAGAATGCACACAAGATGACCTTTAATCAGTGTTTGCAAAAATCAAAACCACAACATTCCTCAGCTACTCACATCACATTCCATTGTTTGTTGATGCTTTGCCAGGGCTTTCTGTTTTGTAGTGGGATGTGCACGAGTGCTCTGCATACATACACGGAACAACTTCAGCATCAGATTCCAAATGTCCTTCCACCAATGAAATGCTTATCTGCAAGAAACCAGCATCCACTGTTTAATCCTCAGAGCTGTAAAAAGATCACAGGTCTATAAAATGTGATTGAAAGACCTGGGGTTTAATTAGAGAATTATATTCAGGGCAAGCATGAAACTAATCCTTTGATGCGTCAAAAGCTGTCAGGGCAGGAATGTGTTCTCTAGGGGGATGACAGACACAGAGTTCACATATAAACTTCAGAAAGGTGAGACCAGTGAAACACCAACTCTGTGGGCAGGTAGCACCATTGCAGCATCACAAGGTTTATAACCAGGTTTAACAAAGTTGGGAGCAGTTTAAGTACAACTAATGTTGGTTTCCAACAGGAAGGCAAGACACAGTTGAAGTGTCAGGTCCTTTCCAGCTACATGCATCTCCTGTGATGCTCTGCCAGAGCTGCAATTGCAGTCATCAGAAATACCAGATGGGTCTGCACAGAGAGAATAAAAATGGGAAAAAAACCAAAAGCCACAATTAATACTATACACTACCTGACTCTGAGGGAGACAAATGATAAATGCTTCTGAAGGATGTGATCGGTGTATTTTGGCAACAAGCCTTCAGGCCTGTAACATGTTTGATAGGTGAATGGCACTTTTTGATCTTCAATCTCACGTGTCTCACCCCTAAGACAAAACAAAACAACTACAAATTAAATTTAGAAGTGTTTTGGTACCCCCTTAATCACGTTGTCTGATTCTTCAAATGTCTTACACAATTACTAGACTTAAATGCTGACCTTGTGGCCCTGAGCTGACAAAATATCTATTCTCCTGCCCACCCATGTGCTACTTGCTAAGGACTTTTCATGGACAAGGCAGCTAGTTGTGTGTTCCCAACACCCTGCAGATTCCAGTGTCATCTGGGACCTCTGCTTACACAAGGAACATAGTGGGAAAATTATCTGAAGGAGGATGCTGTAACACTGTGGAAAAACACACTTAAATACAGGAACCTCTGCAGATGTCATGCAGGACCAGCATGTCTTTTGCTGCACTCAGCTCTGCTCACAGTTAACTTCCCTCAACTCCACTCACTTTGAGAAGTTGACAGTCATCTAGATAAAGTGTGTGTGTTTGAGTGTGTGTTGTTTGGGTGGGAAAGGCTGAGAAAATAGATCCATTATGATTGTCAGTAGATTAGAGGTAAAAGCTCTGTGAACAACACATCACATCACGCTGTGCTGCTCCAACTGCAATCTTGGTGCGTGTTAGCAAATAGCTGTGATGGCGCAGGCACGGCATGGGGTGTACTGGTGTGGGGGAAGCATCAGGTCAGCACTGAGGTTGCTCTTTGTGCTACAGAGGAAGAGGATATGTTTGGTCTGGTGTCTGCTCTTATCAGCTGGTGGCAGACGGAAGTTCCTACTAGAGGTGCAGAGCTTATTGCTCAGAGGGAAGGAAATACTCCTTGTTGTCCTTAGGAAAGGGAGCGTGACCTTTCTAACTCCTTAGATTACTATGGTTTAATAAACTAACATCCACAGCTGTCAGTCTTAACACTTTTCTATTTTGAAACCTTTCCTATCTTCAGTTACTGCTGGACCACGCCAATGCCTCTGTCCTCCCACATCCAAATCCTCGTTACACACCTCTTCAGCCCATTCCTTTGGTTTCCTCACACTCAATCCAGTATCATCCTCCTTTTACTCGTTGGCTCTGCTGCAGCACACAATATTCCCAGAGTAAGTATTTTTAATTTCTCCATGTTTATGTAAACTCACCTGTGGACACTGCTAAAAGGATCATAGCTGTTGCCATCTACCAAGTCCATAAAAACCAATTTTTTTGCCACCACATTGTAGCAAACTAGCAAATACTAGGTCCTAGTCTGATGACTTCTGCTCTAGACACAAAGCCAGTGCTCCTGGGATATAGCATCTAGTAAACTTTTCCCTATTATTACAGTCCCTGAAAAATAGATACTACTTCAAAATTATAGCCAACATCTACACGACTGTGTGTTAAACAAAGAAGATACAGAATTTCCAGGTATGAAGAAAAATGTTTGCAGCTAACTCAATATAGTGCACCTAGTCCTTTTATATCAGTGAGGTGCACACTCAGCTGCTTTTGATATACCTCTTAGTGATGCTGAGATAATCTTACCTGTTTTTAATCCATGAGCACATCCACATGTTAAGTCACAGCTATAAAACCAGATTTGTCATGAAATCCTACATCACAAACACACCATGAACATCACCACCTTCCAGAAGCTACTCAGCACTCCTGACATTTGCTGGGATACATTTTCAGGATGGCGTAAGACAGATTTTGCTGCAAGAAATGGATCTTTTCATCTGTGGAACTGCACAGGCTGTAGTACAAACTTCTTCCTTTGTTTGAATACCCACTTTGAGATCTCTAATTTGGAGGGAAAAAAAGCACAAAAATTCTGCCCCTTCAATACCCTGTTGTCATGCTACAGAGGTCCCACCACAAAAATGTTTCTTCTTGTTAGAACAAAGCAAGGGATGGAATGAGAACTAATAGAAGAGTGTCCTCCTAAAAAAATTAAGTACAAGTTTTCCAACATCCATACCTAATGAGATTGGCAAATAACAGGCCTGAATCCCAGTAACACAAAGCATCTGCAGTTCTCACCAATTTATCCCACCTGCATCTCTTGAAAATCAGGCAGCTCTTACACTGAGTATGGGCACTCAAAGCCCATTGTCCTCAAGACAGGTGTCTGGATGGTGTTTTAATGTAGCTGCTCAGGAAATGAAAGAAGAGAATCTCTGGGGAAGGTGGACACTGCTGTCATAGAGGTTGATTTGTAAGTTGTTTTGTTCCATGGCTGTTAACATGAAAACCCCACCTGCAGATTTCAGGATTTATGTGATCTTGGTAGAACCAATAATTTATATAAACTCTTTCCCATCAAGACCAGGCTGTAACTTTAAACACACCCATATGAGAAAACCTAAATCTTAAATTTAGAAAAGTCCAGTGAAAGGACCAAATTGTGAATGCACATACATGAAAAACCCCTGGATATCAGAGCGATGCACTGGAACACTGAAAGCAAAATTTGGTTCTTAATGTGTCTCTGAAGACTGTAATTATATTTCCCATTGTACTAGTAACATTAATTGAATGTTTAGCTGAAATCAAGTTCATTACAAGTTAAATACAGTACCTAGCCTATTAGGATGGTGTTTATAATTATAGTCATAAAGCACTTGTAAAACATCTTCATTGCAGCAAATAGGTGGAAGTTGGGGTGTAGTGGCTGCTACACATCTCAGTTCATTCTCCGCATCTTTGCACCTGAGCAGCACTGTAGGCCAAGGTCACACAGACCACTGACCATCTCCATAGCTTGTGCCAACACCATTGAATTTGAAAGGGAGATGGCCTGCAACAGCTAGCAGAAAATATGTCACAAACTGTTAAACAAGCCTTTTTTTAGTGCAGCTGCACCTCACTAAACATTCGTAGACCTATTAACACAAAATAAACATGTACAGTCTCATGCAAATATACCTGGTCATTGGCCAGCTTATCGGCCTGACAATACGATTTTAACAATAAATCAGCTTTTGGCAAGGCCTAGGAGACTAAATCCTCTTTGACGTATCACTTTTTATATTTGATTTCCTGGGTCTCTCAGAGCATTATTACAGAAAATACCTGATCTGCTTTTGGCATTAGTACATGGTCTGTCTAACTCCAACACATCCCCTACTCAGAGCTACACAAACTTTGGTGGGAGTAATCACCAGCAGTGGACTTCTAACTCACGCACATACGGAGTACCCCTAGAAAGTACACAAGTGAACTTTCAATGAATGTCTCTGTCAAAGAGCTGAGTGTGCTGCACAGGGCCCTGCAAGCCCTTGGCAAAGACTCCAGGTGTCCACGCATCTAAAAGGTGGAAGACATCTCAGAAGCAGTACCTATGGTCAGTGTCGCTTGTGCTCAGTTACACACATGAAAAAGCATCCAAATGCAAGTATAACCACTTAGCCTTTCTCACTTTCGTAATAAATTAGGTGGGTTTTTATAACCTTTTTCATAAAAGTAGTAACACCCAAACAAAAAAAATTAGTTTTATGGTATTTTATTTGACATGATTGAAGACACAAGAACACTCAAGATACAATCCAGACAAGTTGTGAACAGCTCCAAACATCAGTGAAATCTGAATTTATCTTGCACAGAGGTGAACAAGACCACAATGGTTGTTTTATAATATAGTTTAAGACTATTTCAAGCAGGTGAGTACTGTGACGTTATGCCCAACAACTTTTATACTATTCATCTGCTTAAGCCACTTCATATCATAAATATGCAGCTTATCTTGGCGGTTAATTCTCTGCAATATATAATTAGCCTTCTCATAATAATGCATTAAAACTCCTGTATATAAATATTGGTATGTTCATACCAATGTAAACTGTCCTAACCACAACTGCACATTTATCATATTCTAGCACAATTAATCATTCCATCACAATTAGCTGCTAACTTTCAGCCTAGAGTTAAGTAACTTGGACCCAAACTTGCAAGTTGCTGCTTAGAGCAGAACTTCTGCCAAGACCGTCTGCTTTCCCTAAGGACTGCAGGCCTTGTCTTTTCAACATCAAGTTGCACAATGTCATCTGAAACCCCTACCAAAAAAATGTTCTGCAGGAAATCTCCTGCAAAAGTATCAAAACTACTATTCTAAAAATGACTCATTTCCAAGTAAATTTCATATTAATTTTACAGCCTAACATCCTTTACCAAAGTGGGCATCCACATGCCACTTACAGTGTAAAGTCTTAACTGGGCTATAGACTACAGACCACAGCATAATTTTCTACTTACAATTCTAATTCCTTAGACAAGCTAATTTTCCATTCTTAGATTTAAAGAGGGCAACAGGGACAGCTGGGAGTTTGTGCAGTAGCTCAGTGCTCTGCAAAGATAAGCTTGACAGTGCTCTCATCAGACGGAACGAGGAAGTGCAAAAATATGCAGACCACATTTTACAGTTACAGTTTGCAGCAGCAAACCCCTGCTTGGATCCAGATGGGATCTTACGGAAGGCGGAATAAGAAAGGGTAGAGAATCACTACTGTGCAGGGAACTATGCTTCAGAAAAGCTGCAGAAACCACCCTTAGCATTCCCTGCAGACAGGCTGAAAACAGCACAGGAATCATGGGCCAGCTGATCTTGCAGTTCACCTCCTCTTGAGGGGGGAGAGGGGGAAGTTGCAGCCATTTATTAGGCCAAATTCTGTTTTAACTTAAGGCCACTGGAAACAATTCTGTGCAGAACTGGACCAGTTCAGTTTAACATGGGATGCAAAGTCATCAAAGCCTATTTTTCCTTAAATATTTTGTCTTCTGGTAGGTGGTAGTGGTAGACAGAGACTGGGTCTTACCTACAGCTACAATAAATCAGTGTTGCCTGGCTTTGGAAGGCAGGTTTGTGTCTGGGTGTTTTTAAACCAGAGCCAATCCTTAATGAAACCCCAAAAGCCAGTGAAGAAGCTGTATGTCCAGATCATACAATCTAATTTTTATCTTGGTTTTACAGGAGGATTCATCCATTATTATGATGAACTGCTGAAGATGAAATGGTCACCATTAAGAAACAAAGAAATGAAAATTCCAGCAACATACTAATGCATCAGTGTAATATGCTAAACTGGTATGACTTGCATTGCAGGAAGAATGTTGTATTCTCTGACACACCAACATTACTTTCCTATTATTATAAGATCAGTCTTTTACATTTCATATCTTACCATCTTTAAAAGCCTATAATTACAGAAGCTGATTGAGAAACTCTGTTATTTAAAATTAACAGCTGAATGAAATCAACAGAGGCAAAGAGCATTTTTATACAAGAAAATAGCACTGTAGAAAGAAAGAGTCTGTACAATATTTAAATATTGTATATACATAAAATTATATTGTTCATAACTCATCTTAAAGTTTCTCTTGTTTGTAAACCATGGAAAGCAACACACACACAAAAAATCCCAGTATATAGCTTTTAAAGCATTTAGCAGGCAGCAGGAAGCTGAATGCTAGCAGCACACTTTGTAATTATAGAAAGTATCCAGCCAGATACTGTGACTAGCATTCTCCATAGTCCTTTTTCTTTTCTTTCTATATTTTAAAGCTGAATGCAGAACAGATTTCACATTCAACTAGGGAATTCTGCAGGAGACACAAATCTCAATGGCAAAATGCAGTAGCATGTAATAGTTCTGCAGCTCTTTACTGTGGCAAAACTGCAGGCTAAATGCAAGAAAGCTTAAGTGCAGGGTTGGAACGTGAGTGAAATACTTGATAAAGCTTTCGTTTCCCAGAAGTCTCAGTAATGGATTTAACCCATGCTCAACTTATTAGAAAGGAAGGTTTAGTTTAACAATTAAAATTTCAAAAATGCAATGAATTCCAGCAGGTAATCAGGCAGCTCTGTATAAATGCTCTGAAAGTGCCAGGATTTTAAGGTGATTCTACAGGTTAGTATCAGTCTGCCAACTTGGAGTGGGATTTGGATTTGAATTTGAAATTGTCAGTTCATGGCAGATACAGACTGTAGGTTTCAGAAGTTATCTGAATAAAAGAAAAAAAAAAAAAAAACCCCAAACTTTTCTGGTTGTAGAAGAAATTTTCCAGGTGAAAGTGCTTAAGAAAACATTTCCAGAAACATTATTTGGAAAAAAAAAGATGCTACCATGACCATCATTGTATTTCACCTGTGTTAGAGCTGTGTGCTCACAGACATGTAAACAATGCTTTATTTAATGCTCTTTGTAGTTTCTTTCTCTTGGCTTCTGCGTTCTACTTTACTGGCCATTCAACTCAACCCAGAAATATATTTTACTCAATTAATAAGTTTGCTACTCAAAATATATTACAGTACTTTTTGATCTGGATGTTTTCTCTCTTTTAAGTTGTTTAAATCTTCCTGGACAGACATCACCTAACTGTACTTCCAAAACTTAATACAGGGATTAACAAGAAAAGAAATATAATCAACATGGAGAAGTGCTTGATAAACCAGATGGGTCAGAGGTACCTCAACAGGCTGGAGAGCTGCGCAGACAGGAACCTCATTAAGTTTAACAAATTGAAGCGCAAAGTCCTGAACCTGGGGAGGAATAACCCCATGCACCAGTACATGCTGTGGGCCAGCTGGCTGCAAAGCAGCTCATCAGAAGACTTTGGGGTCCTGGTAGATACAAAGTTGAGCATGAGCCAGCAACATGCACTTGCAACAGAGAGTTATCAGTAGCTTCCTGGGCTGCATTAGGAAAAGCATTGCCAGCAGGTCAAGGAGAGTGATTATCCCTCTCTATTCAACCCCGGTGAGACCACATCTGGAGTGCTGGGTGCAGTTCTGTGCTTCGCAGTATAAGAGAGACATGGACATAGTGGACTGAGACCAGCAAAGGGTCAAGAAGATGATTAAGGGATTGGAGTATCTGTCATGTGAGGAGAGGCTGAGAGACCTGAGACTGCTTAGACTTGAGAAGACTCAGGGGATGCCAGGAATGTGTATAAAAGCCTGATAGAAGACAGTAAAGATGATGGAACCAGACTTCTTAGAGGTATCCAGTGGAGGAACAAGAGGCAATGGGCACACACTGAAACTCAGAAAATTCCCTTTAAACATGGGGAGAAAAAAAAAAAAAAAAAGGCAAAACGTTTGCAATGACATTTGAGGTTTGTCAAATACTGGAACAGGTTGCCCAGAGTTTAGACATCTCCATCTTTAGAGGTACTGGACAAAGCATCCTGCTCTAGTTGACACTGCTTAGAGCTGAATGGTTGGACCAGATAGTCAATGGATGTCCCTTCCAACCTCAACTATTTTGTGATTTCAAATGGGAACTAATAAAAATAAGTTCAGAAGGCCCATTAGGGAAATAGCTTTGTTCTTAATAATTTTCCAAAGTACAATGAGGGCAATTCTAGATATTTAATCCAACAGCTTGTTCTGAGAACAATAAAGGCCTTGTTTTCAAACTGGAGCAATCAGTACTAGGCTCATAAAA
>JAAGNO010009109.1:57663-82435 GCA_033439905.1 Ceryle rudis | reverse complement strand
CTCAAGCCGCCTCCTAGGACCGAACCTCCCCTGCAATAAATTAATCCTGGGGCGCCAGCTGTCTCAACCTCCTCTTTCGCAGCTATCTGCAGGACATAGCCCTGGCACCATATCCCCCCCCTCCTACCTCGGAGGAGCATGGAGAAGCTAGAAGGAGTTTCTGACCTGTACAGGGGGGAAAGCGGGGGTGCAGTGGGCAAGAACTGTATAAAAACCTGGGACACTGTGAAGAAGGGGAAGAAGAAGCACTTCCCCACCGGCGACATCGCTGGACCGTGGTGGTAACTACCCTACCGCTTGCTGTCCTCTGCATTTCTGCTTTCTCCTTTCTTTTCTGTCTCTGTTTTCTTCCCTGTCCTATCTGCTCTAGTCACTTTGTTGTGTTACTCTAATAAAAATTTGTCTGTGCACGTGACATCTGACCTCGTTTACATCTTAATTTCACCATTTGGGATCACCTTTAAACCTTTCCACAGGTCCTGCCAGACAACAAAGGGGTGCAGCTGCTGTGTGGCTTATACCGGGGCGGGGGGGAAGGCAGAATCCAGCCGCACCTAGCCTCCCACCGAGGTGAGGAGTGTTAGAAAGCAGGGGGGTTCTGACTGATCTCTTGTAAGACCACACACCAGCCCCAGTGCCTATTTGTGAATGTGATAGCGTGTTATCTTTGTTTTGTCCTGGCAAGATCATAAAAATGGCCACATAGCCAAATACTGGATCGTGACAATGGAACTTCTGCAATTGAATATAAAACTGTATTAAAACATTCCAGGTGAGGTTGGGCGGGGGTCTGAGCAGCCTGCTCTAGTTGCAGATGTCCCTGCTCCCTACGGGGGTGTTGGACTGGATAAAGGTCCCTTCCAATGTAAACCAATCTATGATCACATCATTATATTTATTCATTAATAACACACTTTGTGCATGGGTCATTACCACTATCCCTATGAATACAAAACTGGTAATTCTTTGCAGTTATGTCCTAAATTAGTTACAAAATGCATATAAGCTGTTACTGGCCACATCGTTGTGGTGTGTCATCTTTAGATACCTAGTATTATCTAGAAGTCAGCCTTCTTTATCTATGATGAAAACCTGAGTCACGCCCAACAGCCCTCTCTCCTCTTTTTACATTCCAAAATCTTCTGAGTGAAGAGATAAACTGAGGAGTGAGTATGTGTCCTATTTCAGTTAACAAATCCAAATTAAGCTGAAAATGTAGGACTTGAATTTCAGCAGTTCCATTATAACATAAATTGAGTTTTACTGATTAATGCCAACATACCTCTAATAACCTGTGCTCTAAATAATGAGCTACTTTTTCATGTGTGATTGTTCCTTGTTATGTGTAAAAAGTCAGAAAAATGTAGTTTTGATATTTCTCGAATCTCAGGATATTATTGCTGCTTCAAAAGTGCCTAAATGCACTACTCTATTTTGAGCCTAAAAAAAAACCTCCAACAAAACAAAACAAAGCAAAACATACACTCTGATTTGTACAGAATAAAATCTCAAGGAATGAAGAGGAGAATTATTAAAATGAGAAAGCATTTACCTAGAAATTCCAATAAATCAAAATAGAAATTACTATGATAGTCTTTTGTGTTGAAGCATTCAGTTCCTGTCACCCTGTCCTCCATTACAATTGACAGGAACTGATATATACTGATATACTTTGACAAACGATTGTGTTTGATTAGTTATTAAGAAAACAATAATTTGATTTCTAAAGATATCTTTAAATACAAGCTTTTATGTATGTCAAAAATCTTCATTTAGAAATGATAGTGTTGAAATAAGTTCTCTTATATAGTGCCAAACTTCAAAGGAGAACATAATTATAACCATAATAATTTAGAAAGAATTTTTTTTCTTGTAAGACTATGTCCAGTCTACACTAATAAAAAGATAGTGGAAAATTTAGGTACCTGTTGTTCTTATACTCTCAAAGCAGTAAAAGTATTTGATTTGACACTTCAGGTTTTTTATCAATGACAGCAAATTTCCTTTTATACCTCTAACTCATGTACCTGTTTTCTGTAACATGAAACAAAACCAATTTCACCTATCCTGCTGGAGCACATGACTTGAAATTTTACTATCCTAATCCAGGTCTTCAGGATTTGACTCCATAGACATACCATACTACTGAAGTTTTCAGATCATAAAAATGATCTTGAGATGCTATGTTGGTTGTGGTGCTGCACATGAAAATTGTCAGTATGAAGAATATGGAAAGTATGAATTATATGGGAAAATCAAATGTGAATGTCTTTAAATTTAGTAATACAAAAAAATTTTTTATATATGTTAGAAGTGAGCAGTGCCTATTGAAAACAAGTCCATCTGATAGACTTACAGATTTCTGATAGAAAACTTTTCTAACTTAGGAGAAATTTCATTGAAAATCAGTTTGTTTCTACACTAACATCCTTTCAATCTGTACACTCTGGCTTATTTCAAGCAGGAAATCTCCTTCACATTAATGATAACAAAGTAGATGCAGAACCTGTAATGTGAAGATGCAGGAGAACCTTCACAGACCTCAGTGAACAAAAAAAATAATTTATTACATGTAAGACATTTTCTAGAAATTAATTAATAGCATCCTAATGTCATAAATGAGAGCTGAGCTTTCTGGCATACCTGGCTCCCATCCTCTCAGAGCTCAAATGTCCCCTTTTGACTTCTAAGCTTTTGACTTCTTAGAAAGTGTTTTACGTGGACTTAGAAAACCCAGAGGCAGATGTTGTTTTACTGGGGTTTTTTTGTGTGTGTGTGTGTGTGTTATTGATACCTTGAAGGCAATTGCTACATTGCAAAGAGCATCAGAAACAAATTTTTAAAATGTTCCATGAACAAAAAATGCACATAAACATTCTTGATGACTTGAGTGTGGAAAAATTGTGGAGAATCTGTAAGACTCCATGCCATACCTGCCCAGCAGGGTTTTCAGTAATGTTCTGCCTCAGCATTGATGGAAATGTCAATCTACAGCTGATGTCTTCCTACATAATACATTCTCTTGCAAGGGATAAGTAGAGCTTAGCTAATTTTGACAATGACTTTGACCTACTGATAGATATAATATAAATTGGCAATTTAGGTTTATTCCCATAGCTGCCAATCCTTGTGAAAAATCTTCTTTGGAAAAGCCCGGAGAAATTGTCCCATTTCCTCTTTCTTCTTTGTTATTCATATGAGTTACTTTTTTTCAGAGTGAAAGTGAAAAGAATGTCAGAAAAATTGGAATATAACTTTGCAGAAAATTAAAGCTTCTCCAGGGGAGTAAGCAATAGCTTCTGGATAACAGGGATAAAATCATTCTCTGCTTGTATGTAGCCAATGATGTATTATATCAAATTTGCCTTGAGGATAAATTAATCAATAGAATAAATTTGCCTACTTGCTCAAAAAAACCCATGGTGATGAAGGCAATTGGAGACCCAGCTGGAGAGTTTTGTGGAAGGAATGGATGTGAACTGTGAAACTTGGAATACAGCAGCACTAATGAGGAGGGATGTATCACAGGATTTTCTAAGCTTCAAAACTTGAATGGCTCTTGGTACACAGAAAGTTTATTGGAGGCTCTATTAAATGAAGTCTCAGCTAAGACACTGACAAATCACTTGTGGGAAATATTAGGTATATGCAGCCTTTTCAGAAACACATAAATTTCAAAGAGATTTATTTGTTATGCTCTCCAAAGATTTTAAAAACTCCCCAGTCAGATGAAAGTTGGTAACAGTAGGGAAGAAAAAAAAAAAAGCATTAGAATAAATTCTTGTATAATTTTTTCCTTTTCGGTAGTATCCTTAGGATAGTTATCTCCATCCCCTTTGCCTCTAGGATTAATTTCTTGCACTTTGTTTTTAGAAATATCTCTTTCTGGTGCTGAAGTTGTCAGCACCTTCTTTGCATAGTGTAGGACAAAAAAGGTTTAAAAATATATAAAGATCTCCCTTCATACTGGTCTAGTGGGAGGTGTCCCTACCCATGGCAGGGAGGTTGGAACTAGATGATCTTCTTGGTCCTTTCCAATACAAACCATTCTGTGAGTCTATGATTCTATGAAATCTCTGCTTGCTCCTTACCCATTGCGTGGTGATGCTAAATTGGTATTTCTAGGGTGAGCATTTCAGCAGATATGAAGTGGACTTATTGGTCCTGAGTGGGCATGGCAATAAAGCTGGAACCAGAAATCTGAATTTTTGGAGGCAAACCTCATATATTGGTCAGATTTTTGAGAAGGCACCTCAGCTTTACAAGAACAGTCTGGGTAACCTACAGCAGTCACTGAACTTTCTGAGAGGCAGTTGTGCAAACTATATATTAAGGATGTGTCCAGAGGAAGGCCACAAAGATGGTAAAAGGACTAGAGGGCATGACATGTGAGGAGGGGCTGATGATACTAGATTAGTTCAGTTTACAGAAGAGGAGACTGCGGGGTGACCTCATTACTGTCTGCAACATCGGAGTTGTAGGTAGAGAGGGAGGTGCTGATCTCTTCTCTCTGTAGTCCTGTGATAGGATGTGAGGGAATGGTTTAAAACTGTGTCAAGGGAAGTTCCGATTGGACATGAAGGAAAAGTTCTTCACTGAGAGGGTGGTCAAGAACTGAAATAGGCTTCTCAGAGAAAGAGTGTCAAGAAATATCTGAACAACACTCAGATATATGCTTTAACTTTTAGGTTGCCCTATGTGAAGTCAGGAGTTGGACTTGATGGTCTTTGTGGGTCCCATCCATCTCAGGGTATTTTATGATCCTCTGACTAACCATTACCAGTAACAGCATCAAGCCATTATCAGCAGTGCATTGCAAGGCCACAATGTTGTTCTTTGAATTTTTTCTTTGAATTCCATATTCTGGTGCTCTTCTGGGGCAGTGCATGTGTGGAGCTGTTTGGGTAGCATTAAATAATTCATCTTGTTATGCAGTAACTTCCATATCTTTCGAATAAGTTAATTTCAGATAAAACTTCTGTAAGACTGTCTTTTCTTCCCTTCTTTAACCGCACCCCCCCCCCAACTTTGCAATTAGTTGAAGAAAAGTCTGAAATGAAAAAATTGTACAAAGGAGGAAAAGTCAGCATGAGAGAAGTGAAACACTTATCCTTGGTAAAAGGGAACATTGGTATTTTTCTTAGGAGGAACAAAGGCTGGATGAAGAAGAATTGCAATTGCAATGAAACATATGGTCTTGGCTTCCCTGGAGGATAAATTTTCTACGTGGGGAGAGGTTGTGAAAAGGAATTGTTCCCCGAACAAATAAATTTATTGCTAAGAAGCACTGCCACTTGTCTCCATCTACTTCAGGAAAGATTGGTCTTTCAGGAGAAATTCTTGTTTTGAACTGATAAGATTTCTCTGCCATTTAAAGGAGGTGATTAAAAGTAAGTGAAGTGGTTAAAGTATTATCATAAGTAATTGATAAGTGGTCAAAGTAAGTACTGTCAAAATAGTGACTCCTGTTTTTCACTTAATGAAAATATTTGGTTTTTTTGTTCCATATTGCATCTAGCCTTAAATCCAGCACAATGATGATCTACTAAGTAAACATATATTTGCCCCTAAATAATAATATTTAATAATATTTAGAATTTTAACCCCCCAAAAAACCCAAAGCCAAACAGCAACAATAAAGGTTAATTCTGGTCATTAAAAATGGCATCCATTTCAAAACTGCAGGTTTTCTTAATTACTTTTCCTGCAGGGGTAGTTGTTGTGGAATGATCCTGAGATGAAAGAATATATGAGTTTTCTCCCCTGTTCCTCATAACAAACCCTTGCTCATATCTATAAGCTCTTCAGTTAATTATACCTGAAAAAAACTCAGTTAAGGCTTCTATTTGTTTTTCTTGATACTTTGGCTTAGTGAAAGATGTTCATGTTAGCAAAATAATACATAAATGCAACCTCCTTTATCAGACTTGAAAGCCACAGATAATATATGCACTGCACAATTCATTACAATTTTTAGCCTTGGTTCCTTTTCACTGAGAGATAAACAGCGTAACAAATTGCAGAAGAAAAATAAATAAATAAATAAATAAATAACCCCCACTTATCTCTACTAGCCAATAATTATATACAAAAACCCTTCAAGTGTAATGAGAAATGAGGTGAAGTGAGAAATAGTTTGATCTGGATGGAGTTTAAATGAATGAACAAACATAAGAAAGAGCAATGCTGTATTAAGAGTATTTCTTCATCTATCACAGCCTAATGACAACACTTAAATGACAGAACGAGGTGAACTCTATTGCTGTAACAAGTTTCAGAAGCTGAAACAGAGCTGAGATTGCAAGATTAGGTTATTTCTGAAGCAGTGTCCTGACAAGGAAACATTTTGAACCCAATTTATTTCTCACCTAGAATAGACTTTTAAAATTATACTGATTTAATACGACTTTCTGGTGTCTACAAGCCTTGTTCTCAGAGAAACCATAACTGCCCACAAGCTTGAAAGGCTTGAAAACTTAAATTGCATGGACTAAATGGTAAAAATATCCTGTTATAATTGTCTGGTAGACTAAGAACAATGGTTAAGATTATTTTTTATCAACCATGCTTTGCAGCAATTAATGTCACAGTATTGTAACAGCCAGGTCACAAGGCTCAGCAGTAGACTGAGAAGGGAAAGGTATTTTCCTTTTAAAAGAGAACTGATTTTATTCGCTCACCAAAATGATCTTATGCTACAATACCCACAAGCACCAAAGATGTGTGGGGCTGAGTGATTTGTCCAGGGTTAATGGCAGGTCACCTGCACGATGTACAGGTGATCTGATTATAGAGTCACCATCCCATCTCTTCTTACCTTTTCCTTGAGCTGGTATACATGTGCAAGTTTTCGGATGTGCCTTTTTGTAGGATTTAAGTCTTCACATGACTCTGATCTGTCTGTTTTAGTCTGAGGTTTAATATCTCTCAATTTAGGCTGCTCTTTCTGGTACTTCCACAAACAGACTCTCCCATTCATTCTTCATTCACTTGAACTCTAATATCTGTTAGGAATGTCTGTGCCAGGGCAACTACACTGACCATTTACATCAAGAAATAACAGGAAATATATAACATTATTTAATGGGTTTTGGAAGCAAAGAAGAAACCAGTCTTTAAAAGGTTTTCCTGCTACATAACTTAAGACATCTGATTTGTTGCATTAGTCTACTGAGGTTCTTTACACAAGGAAAGGAAAAAGATGCCTGTAGATACTAGATTAACTAATTCAGGATTTTATGCATTATATATTTGCACTTTATGTACATATATTAATGAATATTTATGTATAATACATCTATGCACACATCAAAAATCTCTCTATGTAGTCAAGTTCTGATGCAGCCTTTCTAAGAGAAAATGTACTCTGCATACTGCATTCAAAGTGAACTGATTTTACATGTGTGTGTAAATGTATATGCATATGATAGTTAATCCGGAAATGTCACAGCTGTGACACTGCAGCCAGTGGAGATATAACCTGTAACAGCATCACCAAGTCTACCAACAAATAAATAACTGCTATTTTATATTCTGTGTTGTTGACTGTTAGATGAAATATAGCCAAGGAACAAAAGCAATCTAAAATGAAATGCCAAAGCAGCATCTCCTTGGGTAAAGAATACCACGGAGGTGACCAAGCAGTAATGAAAGCAAAAGAAATTTCAGAAATTTTATTCTATGATTCAGGTCACAGCTGTTAAAAATGATTTGACTGCTTTGTGTAGATACATGAATTCAAAAGGCAGTATCACACACAGTAGGTCAGCTCTCATAAGCTCTATGTCCCTTGCCCAGTTTCAGGGCTCCTTAAAGAGTTTTCTCAGCCCCTGTTTTCAAGTGATGCCCTGGAGGGGCTGATTCTCATGGGGGTAAGGCAGCTGCCAGCCTTAGACTGCACTGTTAGTCTTCAGTTATATTACCTCTGAGAACACCAAACTGATCTTAACTGATCTTCCTTTGCTTTCACTAGCCTTCCCACAGCTGTTGCTAAAAGTGCCTCAAATTTCTACCCTCAGAATTCCTCAGAAATCTCCAATGCTAATCTGAGACAGGCAAACAAACTTTGCACTTAGTGGTGTTGAGTATCCCCAGGCCTGTCTCACAGTGCCACATAGGGTGCACAGCTGGGGAGGGCAGATACACCCAGACACAGTTCCCTGGCACCCAGAAAAAGAGTGTGAAAAGATAGGCTCCACAATAAGTCTCAGTTTTGTCATCACTTAATTTCAGGCAAAAACTTTGACAACAATCTTTTAAGAGATATGGTATGATTGGTTTTTCCTCTCTATGTGTGTAGTTGAATTCTGAGTTTGCTGCTGAACTGATGATCCTCTTTGAATGTGTCCCCTTAGGAATTTTGGAGGCACTTCAGGTTCAGACTGGACATCAGAGAATATTTCTGTACCGAGAAGATGGTCAAACCCTGGAACAGGACTCACAGAGAGGTAGTCAATTCCCCAAGCCTATCAGTGGTTAGGAGCCCTTACTAACATGCTTTATCTTTTGGTCAGTCCTGAAGTGGTCAGGCAGTTGGACTAGATGGTCATTGTAGGTCTCTTCCAACTGAAATTAGACCTATTCTATTCTATTCTATTCTATTCTATTCTATTCTATTCTATTCTATTCTATTCCCTTTCTGCTCTATGTTGTGTATGTTATGATGATGAAGTTGTCTCTATTGTGATCAGGCACAGACAGTCCTCCACCTGAGCTAGTTTTTGACACATGAACACAAACATGATGAGTTTGAATGCAAACAATTCTCCATGTATACATAATACTAAGATCCTGGGAAGAGAGATATCTTTGTATGAAGACTGAGAAAGTGAGGAACGACTTGCAATCAGCATTTACATTTGTTTTCATTTTAAACTCCAAAATTCAAGATGTTGCAAATGGGCTTATTTTGTTTTATGATTCTTTGAAACATGAAGGTATGACATGTTTATAGTTAGAGCCTACTGAGAAAGTAGATCAAACTTTAAGTTTTGATACCTCTTCCTAGTCAACCTGAGAAGTCAGCATGAGGGAAATTTGACCAGCAATTGACTACTGATCAGAAAACAGCAAAAGTAAAGTTAGCCACCCATGAATTAACTGTCCAAACATATCAATATCCCACAAAATAAACACGATGTTTCAATTCCCAGATTTTGTCAATATAGTAGAATGTAAACAGTGGTAGGGTGTTGTGTGAAACACATTAACACAGAAGTCCCAGCAACCTATATTTGGCAAAGCATTGTGAAATATTCTGGGACCTTTAATATTCCTGGAGTTACACAAAACAATTTTCAATATGCTAGAGTTGCATAGCTTAAGTAAAAAAAAACAAAAAAAACCAAAAAACCCACGATTGTTTTCAGCATGAAATCAACAAAAAAGAGAGTAATTGAAAGCTGTACAATTACATTATAAAAAATCTTGATACTATCAATAGTTTTCTGTAGGACAAATATTGATTTAGTCAGAAGATAAATATGAATCCATTTAAACAGCTCTGGAGAGTTCATCTGTGCTGGATATTAGTACATTGATCATGTCCTGAGATTTTCTATTTACTCCTTCCTACAAATACATGCTGTAGGCATTCCTGAATTTGGAAGAAAGGAAATGTCTTTTTTTTCTGTAGCAATTATTTATTTATATTGATACCTTCTGAACTTCTAAACAGCCTCTAGGGCACCTGGAAACATATGGCTGCAGGGTTGTGTGCCCGTACAGTTAGATGTGCAAAAATGTATGTTCATATGTGTGCTCATGTGTATTATTAGTATACATTTTTTTTTTTAAATGGAATTGCAATAGAGCTTCAAACCAGAAAGTGAAAAAAAAGGGAAAAAAAAAAGCGCGCTTTTGGTACATTGAATAAAAAGAAAACCAAACCAGGATTGATATTGCTTTCAGTTCTTTGCTTGCAACAGGCTTGGAATAAAGTACTGATCAGGTGTTTGCTCCACCAAAAAAAAAAAAAAAAAAAAAAAAAAAAAAAAAAAAAAAAAAAAAAAAAAAAAAAAGTTACGCTTAAAATGTCTGCACAAAACATTGTCATGAGTAGAAAACCATGGTTACAATATGAGAGACCAAAGACATGAAAGAAGGAGATGAAGAATGACACTTGATAAGGAAAGTTCAAATTTTTTTGACAGAATTTCTTATCTAAACTTTTAATTCATTGAGCAGTACCTTGTGTAACTGTCCAGTAAATCTGAAGCAGAATTTGAGGGGGTGGAGGGAGAGAGCACGATAAGGACGACTTTCATTTTTAAGTTGGCTAAAAATATAATGATGTCTTGATAAACAAAAAATGTTAATGTTACCATAGTCCAGACATTCACACATTCAGAAAATAAAATGATGTTATAAAAAATAATGAAGTTGTGATTGAAAATATTTCATTAATTGTTTAGTGTGAAACAACAATTAAACTATATATACATCATTTTTACATGAACAATATTGAATAGCTTTAAACACTGGAAATAGAAATAATTTTGTGATTGATAGTACAGATAAATACTCATTTTGTGATAATCACTATTCTTATGACCTGCATTCAATGAATATTTTATTTTTGTCTTAAGTATCTCACTGTCATTATGTATTAGAGGAAACAGTTTCCCACTTACCTAGTGAATCTCCAGCTAAAGTTTAGAAGTGATAATCTCACAGCAATATTGAAGATATACTTTCTATATACAGTGAAGAGCATTTTTTAGCTACATTTAAATCAGTGGTTTATTTTCTTTATGAGTGCACTAGTCCTAGAAGTACTGTACCATTAAAGAAGGGGACTTGTTAGATGAGGTGGATCATGTCTAACATGGAAAAAGAAGAAAAAATATCTCTTCATATGATCTAACTGCCTTGAAAATGGTGCAGTTTTCTTATAGCAACAATTTTTATTAGATCAATGTGGTTACGCTTGTTGTTATTTCCACTTGATTTATGTTTTAACTTCTGGTGGGGATCATTTAAGTTCATAACCATGTAATAAGAGACATCCATTGCCTCCAACATAAACAGACAAGGAAAATGATGGAAGGAAATTTTATTACATGAATTTCACTGTTAGGAAGCAAACGGACATGGAGAAGAAGTGTCATTTATCAAAATTGTATGGACTTCTAGCAAAAGAAGAAATGGACTCAGAATACTAAAACAGCTTTGATCAGCTTTGACCACAAGATCAGGCTTCCTTTCTAGGAGACTTCTTTCAGGGTTATGTGTATTCTTTGAGAAAGAGTACCTGGAAAAGTTTTCAGTGTGTTACAAGATGCTGTGGAATACTTTCACTGAACTTTATAACAGGTACTAAATATTTCCAATATAAAAATATGACATTTCCATGATTAATTGAGAAGATGGGAATAAGACAACACTGTTGTATCCATAATGCTATTAGTTTATAAAAATAGTGATTTGTTTTTTCTTCATATATTGTATTTCACAAATATTCATATTTTCCACTTTTCCAGCTTTTTTTTTTTAATGCAGATTTCCAAGTAATTTCAAGAGAATCACATTTTCCAAACCAGAACTTCATCTATAAACTTCATATTATTGAGAAAATGAAGGTACAATATGTGCAATATTAACAGATCTTTTTTTGGAGGTAGCTGTCTGGGATGTTAGGGAATAACTGAAGTCTTTCTACTGGGAATTATATTTTTTAAGGTATATTTTTTTCAGTGCACCATTTTCTCTTCATAAGCCAGATAGTAGAACAGCATCAGTTAACAGTCAGGAGAAAAAGCCAGTGATCTGAGAATTTAAACTACAGATTAGCAAAAAATGCTGATGTTATAAACAAGTCTTTCTTTCCAAGGGTTATGAAATAAGTGGGTAATAATAACTATCAATACCACCTCATTCCTAAAGCATCTTTCACTTCAATGCCTCAAAGCACTTCATAAACCGTAATTATACACTAGATGATAATAAAAAGAGTTTAGCAGGTGGAACAGGGGGGTGAACCGACTTCCCCGAGGTCTGGTCTCTTCAAGACTGTAGTAGAAGTTGCTAGGCCAAGGTTCAATAACACATTCATATTTGGAAAAAAAACCAAATTAACAATCAAAACAAACACCAAACCCCCAAACACTGAAGGAAATATTTAAAAGTATCATTGATGTATTTTTCTGTCTTCAGCTAGAAAACTTATTATAAATCAAGGAAAATATAAGAACTCTAAAAGTTTTAAAGTTTTTCACAGTGGCCAGTACTTTTGGGTAGTCTGGTGTTGAACAGTGAAAATTTTTTATCATAATTGCAGCTAATTTTGATGTAAAAAATATGAAAAAGCCTTACACATATCTTTTGTTCTATTTTTTAAGCTGACTGTATAATTTACATTTTAAGTGCTCATTAAGATGAAAAATGTCAGTACTGTAGAAAGAGCAAATAAATTACCTTCATGTCTTCCCCCCTTCCTTTTCTTATTTCTTATTTCCACTTTTTCTGAATACAGAGACCACAAAAAAGAGTATTCTCAATTAATATAGGAATGAATGTATAATATGTCAAATCACATGCTGGTCAAAAAACATTGCAGTTCATTTTAATTAGGCCTTTTTCACTGCCTGTAGACAAAATATCTGTAGTAGACTTTAAAATACTATCACTACTATTAAGTACTTGCTGGTGCTTAAAAACAGTTATCATTTATGGAATGTTATTGCTCATAATTTTATTGCTTATACTAGAAGATCATAATATGCATTGTCATCAAGATGTTTTGCAAAAGTGCGTTCAGTGTGTCCAGCTCTTGAGACTTCATAAAGAAACTTCATAAAGAAAATTTGCAATTTCTAAAAGAGTATATAGAGGAGTATCTATTCACTGTGGCTGGTTAGGAATCCAAATTTCTAGTCCCTAATAAAGTTTGAAAACTTATGAATCAAGATGAGAAGCTAAAAGTATTTTAGGCTTGAGTATCTGAAATCCTGTGATAGCTTGCTTCAGTACCAAGGCCTCCCAATATCCAGAGTTCCTGGGGTTTTGTTCAAGTTCCCGAATCTGACATTTTCCTGCTTATCAACTCTTACCTCATGTCTGTGATTCAAGATTCAGGCTGAAATCTTACTACTCAGAACACATGAAACATGAAGTCTCTGCACACCTCATAATCACAATAATTTAATTATCTGATTTAATAAAACCATGTTTGTTTATAATTAATTATATCTCTCTCTCTCTAAAAGAACTTCCTAGTCAAAAAATCTTGTCATGCAGCCTGTATTTGCAAAGATATTGTTTGTGCCAGAGAATAAACACACAGGCAAAGTTACAAACAGCATACTTTTAGGTCATTCTTTTTCTCACAGGATCCCAGAGCATTAATCTGTGTGTAACTTACTGCATACATTTTCTGCTGTCCTAGAGCTTTATGTGTAAGATTAAGTTTCTTATGTCATTTTGTACAAGTCTGAAAATTTAGTTCTGAGATATTTCAAGGAAAGAAATCAGTCTCAATTCAACTATTTTCCCTCTTGTTTATTCTCACAGGGCCACAAATACATGCACCTTTGGATAACCCCATTTATAAATGTCATGTTAGAAGACAGTATTATAAATTTACTAAGTAAATTTATATCTGATTTAACTTGCTGAGACACTTTTAACTTTTTCCTGTACTCTAGAACTGTAGAGTTCAGTTATTTGGAATGAATGTAGACTCTCACACAGCTGAGTGTATTTTCTAATTTTTTTGGTTTGGTTTGGTTTGGTTTTTTTTGGTAATAAAATGGAGTTTTATAAGAACATTATTTTAGAGAGGTCATGAAGGGGACATTGATGACGAATTAATTTCAATGAACCTTAACTCTTATTTAGAATTTTTTCTTCATTTTCACACACTCTCTTTTATAATTTCTAATGGATGTAACAAAAACTCTATTGCACGCTAGAATAGGAAAGATCCAACATTACTATTAATCTCGGTTAATATTTCAGAGCTAATATAATGTGCAAGAAAGAAATAACCAGTAATTATGGCTTTGGACTGTGAAGCACAGCAATCAGATTGGGTCCTGTTCTTGATGGGTAGTGTTTCCTAGTGATCCTGAGTAAATTGCTTTTATAAGATATAAATGTATGATTATATAATAATAAAAAAATTCCTAGTGTGCGAACAAAGCAATGTACAAACATGTGACACATTGATAATGGATTTCTTCACTTATCTGTCAGAAGTGATAAGCTAGTATTCTTTAGGCAGGGAACAAAAATGTTCAGCATGAAAATCATATTTTTTTGTCATTTCCTCCTGAAAATGTTCTCTAAAATATCCCAAAAGGCTATTTCCAATGTTTCAAATAAAGACTTTTTTCAAACATTTCTGTTAACCTGTTTTTATTAAAATTAAAGGATTAAAAAAATGTTCTACCAGCTCCATTCCTTAGTTTAAATGACCAAAATAAGTGGAGAGAGTCAACATACTATAGTGAACCATTATGAAGCTTCTGAATGAACAGTGTTGTAAAAGATAAGGATTATTGTAATATTTTTCAGCAGTGATGGAATCTCAAGCTGAATTCCACTCTGTATGTGTGTTAACACTGAAAGCAATTGTTCCATTCACCTTGTTTGATACAGGAGTCTGTTTTACTAATTAAGAACACAGCACAGAGTCTGACTGCAGATTGAAAATCTGTTGAGAGGAGGGAAAATGTGATCATTTATCTGTCAGTATTTGCACCATTAGCTTTACATGGACATTTCAGACAAAAAAAGAGCAAGAGCAATTATCATTCAAGCCTGTCGTAAACCAAGCTGAATTTATGTGTTATTTAAGCTTTAAGGCATCCCAGGACGTAGTGATAAAGCCCAGTGTTATAATTTTCATCATACTGAAGGCGATCGAGTCTCAAGTTTTTTACTTTCTATTACAATTTATAAGCGGTGAGTGATCTGATAGGTATGAAAATACCACACCTTTCATTGTGTTATTGTCTTGTCAATGTTTAGAGGCTAAACTAACCACTAGAAAAGGGACAGATGCTCTCTGTTAACCCCTCTTCCTTCCCAAAGGGGGAGGGAAAGGGAATAAGGAAGAGAGACATAGGGATTGGAAAAGAAATCTAACACAACTTTAATGAAAATAACCATAATATGAAATATATACAAATATATATAAATCCAACATTGAACCCAATCTCCCCTGATGGCAATGACATCACCGTCAAAACTGATGCTGTGAAGCAGGTACTGGGGAAGTCCCAGACTGGACTCAATGGCAGATGGGAACTGCTTTCAAGAGCTGGATTCTGGAACTGGGTTCAGGAACACACAGTTCAGGATCAGAGGCAGAATGGACAGAGTCCTTCTCAGATGACAATCATTGAAGAAGAGGCTTGACCCTCACGATCCATCAGCTTTTTATTGCCTTTTGTTGGTCAGTTTGGGGTCACCTATCCTGGCTGCTCCTCCCTGCAGGTGCCACCTCTTACTTACTGCACCCCAAAGTGGGGCACAAGATTGAGCAGTGACCTTGGTCTGCAGAGAAGCAAGGATGAGCAAGAGCCTTTCTGCACATCCCAACCCTTTGTAGTGACTCTAAACATGGAGCGTTATCACTGCTGGAAGCAGAGACAGTCTGTGAAAATCTGCTGTTATCTTCAGACAGTGCAGTGATTGAGAAAGCCTGAGCTGGAAAGAGAAACTACTGAAGAGAATTAGTTCTGTTCTAGTTTGGACCAGGACATTCCACACCTTATTCCATACTATTTACATCATACCCATCACTAGTTTATAATTTATTTCTGTAGAAAAGTTCATTTAGTTCATGATTGCAGATTTCAATCTATCATAGCAGTCTCTCAGGGCAGGAAAGATGTTAAGGAATTTGTTGTTCATGCCCATGGGTTGCAGATTCATCTCAGGAGGTTACTGGATGTCATTCAATTAAGCTATTTCCTGTCATCACCACTATGTTATCCTGAAAGAAGTTTATTGAAGACTTAGCATTATGCAATTAATATTATACAGCTTTAAATTGAGTAATGTCACCTGAAGATTCTCTGGAGGGACAAATTTTAATTCACTATATTTCATCAAAACTATATGAAAAACTGTGGAGCTTTGCTCAATCCAATAATGCAAAGCCTTCAAGAAGACTCCTGGTTGTGGTGCAGTCAGAACAGGCCAGATCAGGTGATAAATGACCTAAGAAAGAAGGATGAAGTACACTAAGCATCACCAGTCTTTAAGCATCAGGGCTATGTTTGAATGTAGGTAGAGTTAAAGCCTTGGTGAAGACTACAATTTCAAATCACCAATTGGAAGAAATCCATGTCTGAACCTTGAGGTATCAATCACACAATGCTGCCACAGGGCTATCTTGGAGTTGCAGTGTGAAATCACCCACGCTACAAAGAAACGCATGCGGCTCCAATTCCAGAGGGAGTTTGGACCCAAATTTCTTTCTCTTTGGACAATGTCAATACTCATCAGAAGCCTCCACCTGAGCTGCAGTTCAGAGACACACAACATGTGCTAGGTCTGGCCTCTCACAGACCCCTGTGTGATTGAAATATCTACTTTAGCTGCAATCTGTGGTTCCCAGAGGTTATCCATTAACCTGGACAGGAAGGACAAACAGATAGTAAGCTGATGAATTCACAGTATCTAAAACATGGTGGATAATCTGTAGAATAGGAGGACCTGTTCTTTTTTTCCTGACCAGGGAAAATCAAACTGACAATAAAGTAGAACTGCTTCTATTTCTGAAAATATAGGAGTTCAGTTTCAAACTGGAGCAGCTATACTGAGCATCTTGACCATTAGTTTTCAATCTCACATATGTGTATTCTCAAGTGTCAGTGTCTTGGGTTCTGGATCAAGTTTTCTTACCAAAAATTAGAATTTTACACATGAATATATGTCACCATCTCACAGGTGATACTCCAGGTTCCTCACAATGCAGAACAAAATAACATTGTCATATCCTTTTAGAGGTAATGGGCCATAACA
Organism: Ceryle rudis; assembly: GCA_033439905.1. Lineage (NCBI taxonomy): Eukaryota > Metazoa > Chordata > Aves > Coraciiformes > Cerylidae > Ceryle > Ceryle rudis. The sequence goes on along the minus strand of JAAGNO010009109.1, from coordinate 65,461 downwards.
AAGGAATATATCTTCTCTTAAAATCAGCACTAATAGTTAACAAAGAAATTATGAACACTTGAACATATTTTCTATAAGCCTATTTTGCCAAAATATTGGTTTTTGGTTTTTTTTTCCTCCTGCTTTTTCCTACTTGGTAGACAGGCAGTATCTTCCATCAAAATCCTAATGAGCCTGCAAAACATGTATTTCACTCCATTTTGCTTGTTGGGAGACAAATGCTAATCCAACATTTGCCAGCACAGGGAAAACCTCTGGTCTGAGGAAGGACTCCTAGAAATAGGACCTTTGAGAAATAGAAATTATAATTATTTCTAAGGAGGTGCAATCACATTCCTGAGGTGCACAATACATATTTCAGGTGCTTGATTTTTCCACCTGTTCAAGTAAAAGATCTTTGGAGAAACCCAGACAAAACAAATCTTCATGGAGCTGTTCTCAGAAGTTATATTCTTTGTACTTACAGATTTTATTGAGATTTTTCCTCTCCTGTTCAGTCTCTTGTTCTTTCATCTGTACTATGCCATGTGAATAATCTTTATTCAACCCAGACAAACAATTTTTATGCATGGTCTTATTCCTGTTATCCTCATCTGGAATATTTCAGTGTCTATTCTATATATTATGTCTCAAGGCTACCATCATGCAGGATCAGCAGAGACCTGTGTGTGCAACCATTCACCCACCTGTCAGACAGTGGACATTCCGAATAGCACACAGACATTCCTAGGAAAGGAACGGTAGCTCTGTAGGCAGATCAGATCACCAACTATAGCCCATGAAGTACAAGTACATGATATGACACAGTTTGCAGACCACTATTTAGCAATATTCCAGAAAAACTGATGAAAAAATATACAGCTGGTGGATATAAAATCCAGTGTGTGTCCGTAAGCAGCAGATTGTTACATCTTTTGCAAAACTTCTGTTTTCCTCAAAGGACATTTGTAAAGGATTGTTTGTGAAGTTTGTTCCTAAGAAATGGCTATATGCTACTCACATAGCTACTGAAAGAAGCTCATTTATGGTTATGGATCTTCTACCTCAAAGATGGAATACTTTCTATAGGCAAACTCTTCAATTTAGCTACGTAAGTCTGAATTCAGATACACAGACACTGAGAAGCCCTAAACCAACAAACAAACCAATGAAACAGATCATGTAGCTCATGTAGCCACTGGCAGGACACAGATGGAGTTTATTATTCCTGTATTCATAAAGCAGTCTTGCCCTCAAATCTTCCTATTTTGATGTCCTGCTTTTGTGTTTCATAGTGACAGCCTTGATTGAAGCTGATTGACTTCACTCCTGCTGTAAGATACAAAAGAAAAAAAAAAGGAAAAATCTGCTTCTGAAAAGACTCGGGCTGTGGCTGAGGATAGATGGCAGGAGCAGCACCCAGTGCAGTGATTAATAAATGATGGATTCTGGAGCAGACCAATATATTTCTGAAATCCTCCCCTGCTGTGCTTGTGCAATACACCATTCTCAGATCTGATATGCAGCAAAACAGAAACCAGAAAACAAACTTTAAGATATCTGTACATAGGAAAGTGGCATTTAGATTTAAAAAAAAAAAACCCAAACATGTATGTTTGAATAAATGCTTCAGTAAGGGATTTCTGGGACAATGAAAGGCTAAGGTGAATAGATTGTAAACATGCTTCTTTTCATATTCAGATAAGGCAGATGATAGGTTAGCTTTAAAAACTCTATTAAATCATATCTGATATAAACCAGACATGCTGTCTAGCAGGACTTATAAAAAATGTGGCCTGCCTTTTTAAGACAGTAAGTGAGATTCAGATTGATACCTGCAGTTAATACCTTTGCATGCGAAAGCAGAACCATTAACTTAGAACAAGGTAGCTGAAAGCCCTCAAACTAAGTGATGCTCATTTGAAAATAGAATGTGAAGGGAGTACAGGAAATAAACCAGATCTTCAGCTGTTTACTTAAGTCATTACAATCTTGCAAAGCATTGGAAAGACTAAATTGGCTGTTTCTTGAGAGAATTCATACCCTCAGTAAGTGCAGCTCTGTGATTTTCCCTAAGGGAGAAGAGCAAAAAGCAGCAGGTGACAGTAACCTGAATTGGAAACCAGGAGCTGGAAGCAGATAAGGAAGGGGAACAGTAGCTACCTGGGGAACTGAGGCTGAGTTTTTGACATCAGAAAGACTGTACAGAGTGATCTCCAAAAGGGGAACAAATGTTCCCTAAACACGGGTTTAGTTTAGATGTAGCTGTACAACATGTTGTTTCTTTGGTTTCAATATGGTTTTCCTCCTTTCTTTTGGTACTACATCCCATGTCTGTTTGAATGTCAGGAAATTTTCTATGTATAGTCTTGGAATGAAAACAATCTTTATTGTATAAGATGTGAGAACAAAGGAAGGAAAGTTATCTGCTAGGGAATTTGAAGGGAAAAAGGAATGGACAAGAATAAAAGGAAAGAAATACAATTGCCTTGGAAAATGTGGGAGCAAAGCCAGTATGATTATATGAGTCTCCTTTACCTGTAATCCTGGTGTCTTAAACTAAATTAAAACAAACAAACAAAACCAGCAAAAGAAACCCAAATAAACCAACAAAAGAATCCCCACAAAACAAACCAAAAAGCCCCAACCAAAAGCCCCCAAAGTCCACAACAGTTTTAGCTCTCTTTTTATAGTATCATAGAATCATCTAGGTTGGAAAAGACCTTCAAGGTCAGGTTTAGCAAGGATTCAGGTCCCAGCTCTGATATGGCCCAACTATATAACCTTGGACTATATTTCTGTGAAAAAAAAAAAAAAGAAGTCTGTAGAAAAATGAGATAGATGAATATACAGACAGACTGGACTTTTGAGATGGGACATACAAGCAGCTCAAGGCTTCAAGAGGAAAATCACCAGCATGGAAAGATATAAAATGATGATGGAAAGAACAGGGGGTACACTTGGAAGCAAGCTGGAAGAAGCTGTACATATCCTGTTTGCAAAGTTTCTGTGTAGCTGGTTAATGGTGCCTGAACAAACTCACACAAAACAAAACCCTAGAGGATTAGCAGAACTTACTCAAAAAGATTCTTTTACAGACAGATTTGCATTTGTTTTCACTCTTGGGTCCTTACATCCCCACCCCCCTAGTTAATTGTCATGATACTGAGCTTTTGAGATTCATCTAGGCATAGCATTGTTATTTTCTGCTTTGCATAATAAACAGAGGCTTTTTATTACAAAGAAAGCCCAATGAAGAACAAAAAATGTTATATTTTTTTATTTGAAATATAAATCCAGCCTGGCTTTGAATTCAGAAAAACAGTTTGTCATGCTAACTGCATCTCTGACTTTCCTGGGGTTTATTTGTGTGTTTGCTTTTTTTTTTTTTAAATTCTTCCCTTCCCTTAAAAACAAAATAATCTGATTACGCTAAACATTTCCATTCGATTAGCAACAAGTCAAGTGAACATTGAAATAAGTATGATTAGTAGAAAGGAAAATTTCTGAAGTAGTTAAACTACTCAGGAACAGAGAGTAGCAAGAAACTTCTCCCTGTCTCCAGTGAGTATGACTTTGGCAGCTGTTGCTTCCTTGCACCTCTTCCTAAGATATAGTTAATATGTAATAATAATAATAATAATAATATATAATACCTAACATATAGTTTTTCCCAGAGTAAATGAAATAAAAGTTTTGATTACACTTTTAAATAAATCACAGATTTTTTGATTTTTTTTTTTTTTACTCCCAGACTTGGTTCTTCATAATTTCCTTAACTTTCTGGCCACCTTAGAATATGGAAATGATAGACTGGGATGAGGAAATACAATACTTCTGCAGTTTGGACTGAATTTTTGCCCTTAGATCTCAGCCCAGGAAAGGTAGGACATGTTTTCTCAGGAAGGATAGGAGATTTGGGGTCATGTGCAGGAAGATTATTTGTCCCTTTTTTGGGATAATGATCCTTATAGTGTCAGCTTGCGGTGGGCTCTCACAGTCAGTTCCACCATGCTCTTTCTTGGTAACAGTTTGTCACAATTTGGAAGTTGATGGAGAGGCTAGTCTTTCTAGAGCTCCTAAAATGCAACTGCAGCTGAAAGAAAGCCAGGCAGTCTTTCTCAAACATCTGGAAAATGAAAATGAAACCCTAATAAAGAACAACTTCTGGCAACAGATCTATATGTACATCCCATTCATCAGTGTAACACAAAGTGAATGAGACCCTTCAAAGGGACAATACTATAGGAATAGACGAAAGTGTTCCCACTTGGAATTAGTTCATTAGTCTGTCACAGAGATGTGCTATACTACTCAGTAACTCTTTAGCAACTGTTGACAACATTTTTTGACTATAAATTTCAGTAAGATGAAATAGGTAAGCACAGGAATATGTTGATTAGGAAAACTTCAAGTGGGTCACTTAAGGAAGCTTTGCAAAATAGGGCTGTACATGTAGAAATTACAAAAAAGCAAGATAAAAGTGTCAATACTCCTCTCTCCCAAACTCAAGAACTGTTACAATGTACTTTGAGTTAAATGTGAAGCTTCCTAAACTGGAATAAACATTGATGGAGAACTATTAGGAGTAGGAGGAGTATTAAACGGCAGAAACAGGAAGTTTGTGAGGTTTTATGAAGCGCTGTCCTATATTTTCAATCAGCTCAACAAACACCAAACTCTTGAAATGTTACAGTACATCCTGCACACAAAAAAAAAAAGGATTATAAAAAAAGTCATAGAAGCTATTTTAATGAAACAGACTGATAGTCTGGCAGTAAATTGTACCTGGTGAACTGGATGAATGCCAAAAGAAAAAGAGCAAAAACTGAGAAGACATAAATCTAATGTCATCATTTTTGCAATAACTTCTTAAATTGTTTCTGTCATTGAATAGTTACACTTAAAAAGCTATCATACATCTTGAGCTCCAGTAATTAACTTTTCTTTTCTTTTTTATGATTCCAGGAAAAGATGATTTAAGAGGTTTTTGCTCTTAGAGACTCTGGCTGACAGTGTTCACATCTGAGGAATACTGTGATATGTTGGTATTATAAACCTGGTTTACATTCCTGAGGAAAACCTTGTGCCTTAATGTGCTGCAGACCTTGTGAAGGGTTATGTCCCACAGGAGAATCTGATCAGCACTGTGCTAGGTTGGTTGAGCTCTCTGGTATTTATACTGGTTCAGCGAGGGCAGTTCCATGATTGACTACCAGGTGCTGTGTAATTACCTGAGGTTAAAACATTAAACAACAGTAATACATGGAGCATTGGACATTTTGCAGCTCAAATAATTGCAGCTGCATTGTTATTTTTTTAGGTGTTTTTCAATGCAAGATTTCCAAATATTGAAGTAGCATCCTGATCCTCATCTAGAGGTTAACTCAGAAAGGAAAAGAAGAAAAACACAGAACTTGGGAGCTAAGACAGGAATTTTAATAGGGATTGAACACTGCAGAACTCTGAGCAGGACCCAGAAGAGCCATTCCAAGATGGCAAAGAAGAACACAGCTCTGTGAAAAGCTAAGCACCTTGAGGTAGTGGGAACCTTAATCATTGTCACAAATCTCTTCCTATGCCTTTGCTTCATAAACTCTTTAAATAGACTCTCTAATTAAATACCACAGGATTCTGTGGTTGAAACAGAATGGCTAAAGGTGAACCACTGCTCTTGCAGGGATGGGAGTAATCACAAGCCTATCAGAAGACAAAGTCCTGAGGAATATTTTCACCCAGTTTGTGGGTGGTAATAGTGGAATTAATGGGAAATCTCTGAAAGACCACTGGACTTAGATTTAATTAAGAATCCCATGAACCACAGCATAGCAGCAGTGTAGTGCACAGTGTGAGATAGAATTGTTAATGGAAAGGTTAATGAGTTAATTAGCCACATTTAGATGTTTAATTCAAATAAATGTTCATTCATTATCTGTAATGGAAGCCATTTTGTTTCCTCTATTTACACAGTCTAGGGTTTTATATCCCAAATATTTTCTATAGGTATGAAATTCAACATATGGCAAGATGGCTTCAGTTAAAAGCTGCGGGAAAAAAAATTATAGCCTCTATTCTAAGTCTAATTTTTTATTTCCAACTATAACATAATGGACTTGAGTGAGGTTTAAGACACATCCCAGAGCAAGCCATAATAATTAATGTGCATGGCTGGATTTAGCACAAATCCGACACATCTTGCAATTGTAGTTCTCCTCTTTGTTTCTAGGCAGCAGTAAATTCACACTGACACAGATGAGCAGAAGAATATTACTGGTCATATACTGGCTCAGTTAGCCTGAATAGGGATCAAAAGTGTTATTTTTGACCAGAAAATAAGCAAATTATGAAGAAGGAAAAATAAATATCTTCAGAATTCTTGACTGAAAACTCAAAAACATCAGTGTAACTTTTGAGTTTGCAAAGACATTCAGAATGTTGTTTTTTATTTATGCCCAGTGTGTAATTCAAAGTTCTGGGGTGTTAGGTAAGTCTTACTTTTTAGACAGAAGAGCCATAATCCATGATCATTATTTTCTTTGTGGGAAGTGGAAGTTTGAGCTCCAGCCCGGGCCTAAAATGTGAATATACTGCTTTAGCTGAAGAGCATATTGATTACATTATTAACATTAGGAACTTGCTATTTATAAAGAAAAGATAGATCTGACTAAAATGTAGTGATTTCCTCATAACAAAATAAGAGAAATTATAGGGGCTGTAATAAAAAGAAAGTTGTTATGCTTTGTTCAGGATTACTTTGTCATTTTTGCTTCTCAGTTAAAAATCATAATGATTGCTTTATATTTCAGTTTGATTGTTTACAGTAAAAAATGAACATTTGGGAGACACTGGGTAGATTAAAATATGTTAATGCACATGCACTTTACCCAGTTATTTGATATAATCTGACATTATTGTGAATTCTATTACAAAGGTTTATGTTGAGATTGGTTTTAATTCTTCTTTTACCCCAATATTTTGGACTCTATTTTTAGAGTGATACAGCTACAGTTTAACAGCTAATTTACATCTCCATGCTCTCTTGGGGGTACCCATATCGGCTCATTCCTCATGATAGTAAATACAGTTTCTGGGCACCTGTTATTAAATTAAAACCACAACAATGGAACAGGGAAAAGCAATATTCCATTTTGAAAAATGTTCTGCTGGATCAAATACATTCAAATGATCTGAAAAAGGCACAGAGTTTGCACACCTTCCCCACTTCACCTGTCCTCTAGAAAGTCCATAGGGTTTGGGGTTTTCTGCCATTTCTGGTCTCATTCTAACCCTTTGTGTGTGCAGATCTTCATTTTTATGCAACCTTCCTTTCCTTCTATGCACTTTCCCTTCTGTGTAGTCAGCACCTAAGACAGTGGAGGAACACAAACATACTCCTAACAACAAAAGCCACAGACATCTGCAGGATAAAATGGGGACAGCATCCCCAGCAGACACCAGGCACAGAATCAGTGCATGGGCTAGTGAAATCACCTGGTGTAAAGCTCCCTCATGTACCATTCTTAATTCTTATGTGAGTGGTACTAACTCCCACACAACCATGACAGAAATAATCAGGGATACGAAATGTGTCCAGCTCTGGTGTCCTCAGCACAAGAAAGACATGAACCTGCTGGAGCAGGTACAGAGGAGACCACAGAAATGCTCTGAGGTCTGGAACATATCTACTGTGAGGCCAGAATGAGAGAGTTTCGGTTATAAAATCATAGAATTGTCAGGGTTGTAAGGGACCTTAAAGATCATCTAGTTCCAATCCCCCTGCCATGAGCAGGGACACCTCCCACTAGATCAGGTTGCTCAG
>JAAGNO010009109.1:33471-44326 GCA_033439905.1 Ceryle rudis | reverse complement strand
TTCCTTCCTTCCTTCCTTCCTTCCTTCCTTCCTTCCTTCCTTCCTTCCTTCCTTCCTTCCTTCCTTCCCTTTCTTCCCTTTCTTCCCTTTCTTTCTTTTCCTCCTTTCTGCTTTTCTTTTCCTCCTTTCTGCTTTTCATCTCTTCCCCCTCTCTCCTCTTCCCTCCCTCCCCACCCCATCCCTCACTCTCTCTCTCTGACAGGTGAGGTCTGGAGAAGGCTCACCAAGATGATCCAAGGACTGGGAAGCTGCCATATGAGGAAGGGCTGAGACAACTGGGTTTTTTCAGCCTGGAGAAAAGGCAGCTTAGGGGAGACCTTATCACCATGGTCCAGTATATAAAGGATGGCTACAAAGAACACGGAGACTCTCTTTTTAGAAGGAGTTACCTGGAAAAGTTGAGGGGTAATGGGAACAAGTTACTGCTGGGGAGATTCCAGTTAGACACAAGAGGAAAATTTTTCACAATGAGAACAATAAACCATTGGAATAATCTCACCAGGGAAGTGGTAGAGTCCCCAACAGTGGACGCTTTTAGGATTCAGCTGTACAGAGTTCTGTGCCAGCTTGTCTAGACTGTGGTTTTGCCAAGAAAAGTTGGAGCAGGTGATACTTGAGGTCCCTTCAAACCTGGTATTCTATGATTCTGTGATTTAACTCCAAATAGGAAAGCAGCCCATTCAGGAGCAACATTCATTGAGGACCACAGTCTCTTCTCTACAAGAAACAATCTGGGTCTCTTGTGGGATCTATGACCATCTCTATTCTCTCAGTTGTCTTGCAACCACTTGCTTTTTCACACAGTGCAACAATTCACCAAATACCAAACATTATTCCTGTTTCATATCACTTTTCCTCAGTTCCTCTTCTATGTATCACTACATGTTTGACTGCTCTGGAGGAGCAGATTTTCAGCATATATTGTAGTAATTACATTTAAACAGTACATGCCTTTAAAACCTAGTAGATCACTTAGGTTTTCTGTCTATCTTCAGGATAGCTGATTGCTGCCATTTTCAGAATGCTGGTACAATCCTTCCTATGATTAATTCTTCAAATAACAATGAAGTACAAAGTAGAAAACATATATTTGTAAAATGACAGCATTTAAGGCCCTCAAAACAATTAATTATGTTTAAGAATCAAGAGAGATGGCTCTTCAACAATATCTATCATGTAATTTAATTATAACAAGGAAGTTGTCACAGCTTTCTGGAGGGAAATGTGCTCAGGGGCCTACAAGAGCCAGCTGTCACACTTTTTCCACTTCCCCTGGACCAGATCGAGTAATAAACTGTCCTTCCTAGGACATGTGTCATTCTGTATTTCCAGCATCTCAAAGCAATTTGTTCACAGTTTACTGAGAACATTTACAGTTTTTCCAGTTCAAAGATATATCCACTGGCTATTTTGATGTCATAAAATTCCATGTTTTATCTGAAAGTGTTGCTTTAAAACGATTGTTTTAAATGTTTCAGAATTAATCAGGCATACTGCTTCCTGTCATTTTGGTTTTCCAGCAATTCTGCCATACATATATTTTACCATCAAATATACAAGTAATATAAAAGTAAAGTTTTCAATAAGATTGCTTTCATGTTTCCAAGCCAATCTTTTTCAAGATGTTGTGGAGAGAAAAAATAAGAGAAAACATAATCTTTTAGGTGAAGCTACTGGGTTTTGCAATTGTTTGCTTCCTTCTCGCTCAGATACTTCCCACCTTTTTAAAGAGCACAATTACAGAAAAGTGAATTGGACCTGATTCACCATCACTTTTCTCTAGTTTTATGTTCAGTAAGTGTTGCTTTTAATGTCATTACAAAGGCATAAAACTAAAATAAGGCAGTAGTAATTCGATTTCAACATACATACCAGGTAGTAAAAATGTCTATAGAGAAAGAGCTTTAAATATATTTAGATAAATAGATGCTTCAACCAACACACACAGGTTTATGACTACCCTTGATCCATGGCAGACTTCTCATCACTGTCACTGGGAGTTCTGAATGTGTGAACTGGGGGTAGGATAGGCCTCACAGAGATCATAACATCTTTAGCATTTTGATTTTGCTTCTTTATCTTCCTCAACAGTTCTGGAGAAATCAGGTTTGCAAAAGAAGGATGCATAAATAGTTTAGTCCTCAGGTTGCTCAGTAATTTCTAGCAGCCAAATTCATTCCCAGTGCAGCTCCATCTGTTCCAAATGAAATTACATGTGGTAAATTTTGCCCAGAGTGTTTAAAAGCTTGAGGAGCCATTAATTTTTGTAAATTTTGGAGGCGCTACCAGGATGAGAAAGAAAAGGGTTAGTAATATAATTTGGGAGGTAATGGATAAGAAAAGGATTTAATTAAGGGTAATGGGAAAGCATTAAGGCAAAGGAAATTTGCCAGTAGGTTGATTTAAAAACATATACATATTCTCAGTACTCTGATCAATTTAACAGTTCAGTAATCATCAGAATAATGTTGAAGTCCTACTGTTTGAAGCAATTAAATGCATGTGTTTCAAATAGCAAAAACATATAAACCAGAAATAGAAAATGACACAGGCCTGTTTCATCACCAAGTGCCTCTAGTTTGAATTCTTTCCCAACATGACAGCAGTGCCTGGCAAAAGATGGTAATGTTGCCAATTAGTTGGATTATTAATTTGTCATCCCTAATGCTTATTTCTTTGTTTCAAAGTTTGGTTACAACTGATCTGACAAGATGCAGTTAAGTGCATGCAAAATGTAATTTCAAGTTCCTTAAATGTAAAACCTTTTTTTCCTTTCAGTTGTTTGCTTTTCATCTTCTTTTCAAGCAAAGCTCAATTAAATATATAACTGAAATAGTGAAGAAAGTAATACAGTTTTCAAAAGAGCTATGTATATTGAAAGCATAATTATCAATATATACAAAAATGCAGCCTCCTGTATTGTATTGTTCGATCAAAAATACTTTAAAAACTATATACATAAATTTATACCTGCTTATTTACGTCCCATTCCATGACTTTTTAATACCATTGATTTTGCCCATTGGAAAGACCATTAAAGGACAAGTCAGACACACACGCTCTGGAGACAAATTATTGAGTGGGGTGTTAAAAAGTGAGCAGATTAAAAAGGCTACTTGCAAGAGACAGACATAGAGAGTTAATGAAGTGTGTTTCCTACAACCCATCAGTTGTCACATTGCAACTATCTGGTGATAAAATCAATATAAATGTCATTGGATACACAACATTGCTTCACTGGGATCTCTAACCTCAATATGTCAGCATACAAGTATTTAAGCAGTGGCCAAATTGTACACAAAGCTTAATGTGCCTCTGAGCTTGTAACCTCTGACAAAAGGTTTATTTATTTTACAATTTTGTTTGCTTCCAGCACACCTTTGTTTGATACATTCATCTCAGCAGTTATCTTCCTGAGGTGGATCAGGTGGTTTTGTTACCAAGACTTTCCCAGCACACTTCAGTCAAGAGAAATCACCACTTTAATCAATTCAATCAATTTTAATCCTGATAGAAAAACTTTTACAATTTAAGTGTTTTAAAAGATGTTTTTTCCTTTTTTTTTTTTTTTTAACTGCAAGAAATTATTTTGGAGCTGTTCACTGAGCTTATTTTTCCATCCTCTCCTTTTTAAAAGGGTGATTTTGTGCAGATAGGTGACTCTGACATTATTCATGTGAAAACAAACAAACAAACAAACAAACAAATCCAAAAAGTATACATAGGCTTACTATGAATTTTATCAGATTAAACTGAAACACAGTGTCTTCAGATAGAGAAAACCAATTCTTATTAGAATATGTGCTTCTTGCTGATTTGAGAAGTGCATTGCTTGCAAAGCTCATTAGAGACAGGTGATTACTACAAATGTCAGGGGGACAAAAAATAAGAGGAGACTGAATCAGCTGTTTAGGTTTTCTTGCAAAGACTACTATCCATTTTGTGACCTTCTGATAGGACTCTGAGATGTGAAGAGACAGATAAGAGCAAAAAAACCTCCTTTTCTAAGATCTCATTATCTTTAAGGCTTAAAGACATGAATCAAATCAAGAAAAAGCAACAGAAATCACACTGTATAGGTTGATTCTTAATATTGAGTCTAACACAGGACTAATAGAGAATGCATAAAATTTCCCTGTTGCTCTGTTTCCAAGAGAAATCTTAGGCATTTCTTCTCTGCTCTTATCCTATTCCTCACAAAAGCACTGCAACCACTTGACCTAGTCCCTCTCACCACTTCCTCATCCACCTCCAGTTATTTAGTGCTAGCATAGACTTTTTCCATACTCTTTTAGATAAGCAGTTTACCCTTCATATCATGCTCTATAATAGACCTTTATCATCAGCCAAAAGGCCTTTTAAACAAAAACAAATATAAATTTAAAATTAAATACTTCAGACCCAAATAAAATAATAATTTAAAAAATCCTTCAAAGTTGAAATTCCTTCTATTGCATGAAAAATGTTTACTCACTTTCCCATTCATTTGCCTAGGTTTCTTATTCACTTGTATCTTCATTGCTTGATATCATCTCCTCTGTCCTTGGTAAGGGCTGTCCTTAAAATTTCTGTTACATGGAAGAATTTGTATCTCTTCATCTAAAGATAGTTCTTGACAATCCAGATCTGAAGTGCTTAGTTCCCATCCACCATTATCCCATTTCTGTTTTTTAGGGAGATGCTAGGGTGATGTTTAAGAGCCATTACATTATCTTCCAAGCTGAATACATTTCAAGACTTGCCAAACTGCAATAACAGCTCTAGTGATCTGCCAGTGCCATAAGACCAAGCCACCTCTGTGCATTGTCAGTATACTCTCCACTGGTTTTGCTCACTGCTTTTGAAATCTAGGGATAATAGCTAAGCATGTAAAGCATGGACAATGGTTTACTTTAATTTTTTTTTCATTTATTTTAATTTTTAATGCTTATTAATACCAAGAATAACTATGATCAGTGGACCATGAAGAGATTCATTTACTTCATGGTGTGCAAGAGAAATGGCAAACATGAAGACAGGTATTTCACTCATTTACTGCAATAAATATGCTAAGCTGAACCATAGGAAACTAAAAGTCATGTCCCAGGATGCAATACTGATGAGTTAAAAGTAACATTCCTCCACTGATATTCTGCTTCAGGTTTTTTCCTACCCTCCAAGCTCATGTTGGAGGTGCTTTTATGTGGTGTGGTTTGATCAACTGTGGAAGTCAAAGCTGACTCTCAATTGACTTCTACAATCTTCTTCCAGTGTATTTTGCTCACAGCTACTATGCGTTCAGGGACTCTGTGCTGCGTCTAGTTCCCCACCACTGCTCCCCTCTCTGCCACTCCTGCGATGGTTCACCTATCCACCACCCTCTCCACACAGGAACACACATCAATGTCCTTCCAGCTTGTCTTGTCCTTGGCCCAAATCAAGCAGCACTGAAAGACTTGCTACTCCAATAGAGCATAAAACCCGCATCATTCCACATGGACATTTCAGAGTATCTGTTGTGCCCTGGCAGGTCAACTCATTTTATGAGTCACCTGCCAACATTTTACTTTATCTCGGTGAATCCAGAAGCAACAGAAATGGCAGGAACCTGCTTGAAATGTCAACCTCATTACCCTAAATCAAAGTTACATATTTTTAGCAGAATGCATATACATTTTATATTTGTTGCAAGTCATACACTAGTATTCACTCACAAGAGTGAAATAAAGATGAGTAGATAAATGAGAATCATTTTTATCTCCTGTTATATTAGCACTTGCATTTGAATTGTGTTGCTCTCTGTTCTCTTTTATGTCTAGTTTAGGCATGATCTTAGAGCACAAAGAAAGAAAAAAAATAACCCTGTCAACCTCCTGCACTTTTTATCACGTTTGAACTACAGCACCATCATCATAGGACTTAATTTTACCTACAGGAAAAGAACAATTACATAATTTTTCATTCTAACGTGTGTTCTACCTTCTGATTTTCTCATTGCAATATGGTAATGACAGGACAATTTCTGAGCTGATTTCTAATATTTTATTTCACAAAACGTAAGCTACTAATATTGCCTAATTCTTGCAGTAACGTTGGTCTGTACCACTATGATCTGTCTTGCTGGATGAGCTAGCTAGATGATGCCCAAAGGAGCAGCCCCCCAAAAAATTTATGTTCTTCATCTACCCAGTTACACGAAACATAATGTCAACTAAAACAGAAGAGTCAGAGGCCCAGTCTAGATGCAAATATTGGTTGCAGCTTGAGTCTCTCAGGGATCCTTGATTTTATAAGTAAAAGAGGGAGTAAATCAGCATAAATTCCAAGAAGACTGAGAAAAGCAGTTAGAAAAGCCAGTTTTTGTAAATAGAAATTGAAGTTCCTGAAGCTCTGTTGTGATGTCAGATGTTTAACTTCCTAGTGTGAGAGGAAGTCATTTAGCTGGGAGGGAATTAACAAAGAAATGCTTTCATAATTGAACTTTTAAATTGTTCCTCTTATCGTTGAATTAAATCACACATGGAACTGACAGAGGGAAATAAGTTCAGAGCATGAGGGAGCAGGAGCACGATGATTAGCGTGTTTTCCCTAAGGTATAGATCCAGCAAGAAAAATACAATGGGGTTTTAAAGATCAGAGATAGAATTGCTGGGCATGAGATGAAAAAGAGATCTGAAGAGGAAGAGCTTGTTTAAGCCAAATCATTAAATATCTTTATACTTACAGAAATAGTTCCACTTTTTCTAAATGTATTTTTCCAAGTATTGTTTGTCATAAAAGACCCAAACTGAAGCAAGATGCCCACAATACTTCTTACTTTAGTTGGTTTATAACACTGTGCTGCTACCAGATTAAAATTCATCATCTTAACTTTTTTTGGGACAGGGACAGAGAAGAAAACATGGCAATGAAGAACTGAAGAATGCAAATCAGCAGAAATGTGCATGTCTGCACATTTCTGGACACTTGAAGTATCTGTATCACTTGTTGTCCTCTGCTAATGCATTTTACAAGCAGTGAAAGCATTTTTATTAGGTAGAATAATAAAGTAGCAATTTCAATTCAACTTTCATACATTCTGGAAAAAGCTGAATACTCTGCCAATAGTACTGTCTCCTCTGTATGTGGTGGGATGAGCTGATCTTATGGGATTCACAGTACAAAGATTAGGGCAAACAATAATTGCAAAATCTTTTACCAGGAAGAAAGCTTCCCTTACAAACTTTCAGGAAGGCTGCTGATGAGTTGACATGCCCCTGTATTCAGCACTGGTGAGGCCACAGCTTGAGTACTGTGTTCAGTTTTGGTAACCAGAGTATAAGAAAGAGATTGAGGTGCTGGAACAGGTTCAGAGATGAGCAACCAAGCTGGTGAGGGGTCTGAAGAACATGCCTTATAAAGAGATGCTGAAGGAACTGGGGTTGTTTAGTCTGGAGAAGAGGAGGCTGAGGGGAGACAGCACTCTCTACAACTACCTGAAAGGAGGTTGTAGCGAGGTGGGTGTTGGTCTCTTCTCCCAAGTAACTAGCAATAGGAGAAGAGATAATGAGCTTCAGTTGCACCGGGGAGGTTTAGATTGGACATTAGGAAAAATTTCTATACTGAAAGAGTAGTGAGGCATTGGAACAGACTGTCCAGGGATGTGGTGGAGCCACCATCCCTGAAGGTATTAAAAAAAAGTGTAGATGTTGCACTTTGGGACATGGTATGGTGGTCGTGATAATGTTAGGTAGGTGGTTGGACTTGACCTTGGAGGTCTTTTCCAACCTTAATGATTCTATGATTCTGTGATATTTCTGCACATGGGGGATGCACAAAGCCTGGAGAGGACATCCATTAACAGCAGTGTTTATATTTATTCATGGTTTTGAGATGTGGGTATCAGATGAAGCACCTCTTTTGCCTTTCCCATCAGTAACTCCTGTGGAAATAAATGCTGCTGTGGGCCTGCCCTGTGATGCAGCTTATGCGAAATCTCTGGCAGTGCTCCTGTTTGCAGTTTATATAGCTCCTCTACAGAGCTATAGAGCAACTTAACATTAGAATAATGTTTTGAACAGCTGTGTGTTTCTCAATGTTAAAAGCATTTAGAATTATCACCTACTTCTTTCAATGATTAGCTTAAACAGCAGTTTTCCTTGGGTTTTATGACAAAAAAAACCCAACTTCGTTTTGATGACATAATCATTTTTGGTGTACTCAGCTCTTTCATGGTTTTGGTTGGTTTTTTTGTTGTTGTTGTTTTGTTTGTTTGTTTGCTTGTTTGTTTGTTTGGGGGGGGTTGTGTGGTTGGTTTTTTGTTTTGTTTCATTTTGTTTGTTTGTTATTTGTTTGGTTGGTTTTTTGTTTTGTTTTATTTTCCCAAAGGGGAAGAATGAAGGACTAGGTTGGACGTTAAGAAAACTTCTTCACTGAAAGAATTGTTAAGCCCTTTAACAGGCTGCCCAGGGTGATGGTTAAGTCCCCATTCCTGGAGGGATCTAAGACATGTAGATGAGGTTTTGAGGGACATAGTTTAGTGGTCACCTGGCAATGCTTGGTTAACAGTTGGACTCAACGATCTTCAAGGTCTTTTCAATCAAAATGATTCCATGATTCTATGACTAAGGAGAAGCAAATCAAGAGAGTCAAGTGCCTTTGTCCCCATCATTTAACATGAAATGCACTGAATTTTTTTTTTTATTTTAAAATTTCAAGAAATATTTCAACAAGACATTTCTTCACTAAAATAAGCATCAAAGTCTTTATCTAATTTATGGTTTAAATTATTTTCAGTAAAAGAAAGATTCTCCTAACCATATACTTTATAGGAATGGCCAGCAAGGCAGAAAGGATCAGTGTTCAGCTTGACAGACTGAGCAACACTGTGTCTGTAGGCACTGGAGTGAATGTACCTCTCAAATAGTCCAAAACTATCACTCTGAAGAAGTCCCTTCTGGGCTCCATGAAGGGTCCTGGAGCAGTGTGATGGTTCGACCTTGGCTGGATGCCAGGTGCCCACCAAGGCATTCTGTCACTCCCCCTTGCCTCCTCCTCTCAGCTGGACCAGAGGGAAGAAAGTAAGACGAAATGTAGGTTAATAGAAAGGCAGTTTCATAGAAAGTGAAGCAAGGCCATGTGCCCAGGATCAAAAGAAAACAAAGATTTATTCTCTACTTCCCATCAGCAGACAATGTCTAGCCCTTTTTGGGAAGCAGTTCTCCAAACACGTAGCACTTCCTCTGGAGGACAAGCAGATACCCCCTCCTTCCAACTTTTCCTAGCTCTTATTGTTAAAATGACATCGTATGATAGGGAATACCCCTTTAGTCAGTTTGGGTCAGCTGTCCTGGTTCTGTCTTCTCCATCCCACGGGTGGAAGAATGGTGACCCTTGGTGTGTGTTGAAGGCTTCTCCCAGTCAATACAGTCTGATGGCTGCATAAACCCTTCATGTGTCACCCAGGGAACCATTTCATCTAGTGCTAAGCAGTGTCATAACAAGGGAATCGCATTAGCCCAAACCTATTAGTTGTACTTTTTCCCCCAATGAAGAACATTTTCTTGGTGAATTGTAATGTCATGACCTGTGTGGTTTCTGAACATTTTGTTTATGACAACTGAAATAAAGATGTTCCATTTTTCCGTTTTGATTCTATGCTAATTAATTATTTTTCACCCTTTGTGTTTATACATGCCAAAACTTGTGTCTGTTGTCCCCTAATTCCATCAGGTTTTAGGTTAAATTACCATTTTAAATGAGTCAGAACAGACTTTTGGGTTATATATTTGAGCAACACTGGGTTGTACACTTTTTACTTGTCGACAAAGCAGATATGGAGAGAAACCATAGCTGCCACTCTAGTATCAAACAGCACTTCCACTTCGACCTGTAGTGGTCACAACGACTTCCAGAAACCTTCCAGAGTCCTTCACATTTCACACAGAATTCCAAAATAGAAGCCCTAATTTTGATGTAAAAACACTTCTTACTTCATATCCAGTTTCCCAATTTCTCCTTCAGGTCTGATTCTGAAGAGGAACATCATGCTTATGGGCATTGTTCCATCTGACTGCAAGGGGAAGGTTATGGATACATGTTATTTATTCCAGTTAAATTTAGCTAAATGGGAGATTTTTACCATTTTACACTAGAAGAGAACGGTAGAAATGTGCAAGCAAATAAAAAATAAGGCAGCTCAAATCTGTTTACAAAATCTCAACCGCTGTCACTGTAACGTAAAAGTGTTATCTTTTTATGTACTTTAGTCTGAAACATTCACTGTCACTACTGCAGTTTGCAATTACAGTGAAGTGAGGCAGAAAATAGAAGTTCAAGAACATATTAGAGTAATGAAGTTTGAACTACTATTTGAAAGGTTGTTGTTATTTTAATAAATATTTAAGTTTCCCAGCTGCATGGATTCTTAATTGATCTTTAACTATTATTGTTCCTGGACATTTCTCATCAACTTCTAATTGCTGTTTTAAAGGCAATGCGGAATAGAGAAGATAATGTGCAGTGGCTGTGGGAGATTGTTACACTGCACCGTTCAAACACAATAAAGTATTTTAACATCTCTTTGCTGGAAAGGTAAAGCTGATTTTCGTACCAGCTACTGTGATGTCTTTCTCAGAGTTCCCTGGTCACTGCCAGTAAACCATCACTAACAGTTTAGAGTTTATATCCAGGTCAGATAAATGTAGATTGACTAAATTTTTCATATTAATTGAGTGAAAACACATCATATTACTGGAAATAAGGCTTGGTGTTTGGTTACCGAGAAATGCCTTCCAGGACTCATGGAGACTCATGGCATGTTTAGAAAAAAGATCTTTATGATCCATCTATATTATAATAAAATATTATAATATAATAAAATAATGTTGTCACCCAA
>JAAGNO010009109.1:12435-23006 GCA_033439905.1 Ceryle rudis | reverse complement strand
GATGAGAATGAGTGGAGGCTGGTAAATGGCAGGAGCAGCTGGCAAAATCCCCACTTGCCCACCTCGCCTCCCCCAGGTGCCTCTTCACAACAGATACGAGGCCCTGGTAGAGGAAGAGAAGACAAATGAGGATGGGGACAATGGGGAAGCTACAGCTGAGGAGTCTATGCAGTCAGACAGGCCTACTATCCATATCACCACCTCACACAAGAAGAAGAAAAGAAGGGTTCTAGTTGTAGGAGCAGCTGCTCTGAGGATACAGAGAGTCCAATATGCCGTGCAGACTCTCATCACAGGGAGGTCTGTTGTCTCCCTGGAGCATGAGTTAGGGACATCACTAGGAAGCTTCCTAGCTTATTGACATCCTCGGACTATTATCCACTTCTAATTTTCCATGTGGGTGGAAATGAAGCAGTAGAACATGGTCCAAGAACAATTAAGAGAGACTTTAGAGCCTTGGGAAGGTTAGTGAAAGAATTGTGAGCACAGGTTATTTTTTCATCCCTCCTTCCACTACTCCCTCATAATTTTTTACAATAGTCCCCAAAATGATCTTAATAACTCCACCCCCATGGAGCTTGCATTCCTCGGTTATTGGGGTCCCCTGGTTGTTGCATAGGGATGAAGTCAGAGGTCTTCCTCATGGCAAACTTGCGACT
Source organism: Ceryle rudis (assembly GCA_033439905.1). Taxonomy (NCBI): domain Eukaryota; kingdom Metazoa; phylum Chordata; class Aves; order Coraciiformes; family Cerylidae; genus Ceryle; species Ceryle rudis. The sequence continues at coordinate 22,347 of JAAGNO010009109.1, read as the reverse complement.
GGAAAAAGAGTAACATTGTGCCCATCTTTAAAAAGGGTAAAAAAGAAGACCCTGAGAACTACCACCCTGTCAGCTTCACCTCTGTGCCTGGGAAGATCATGGAACAGATCCTCCTGGAGGATATGCTAAGGCATATGGAGGACAAGGAGGTAATCCTAGGTAGTCAGCATGGATGGCATGATGGCTGGCTGAACCCAACAGAGCAGCAGAAACTCATGAAGTGCTATAAAAGGCACATTTCTGTACACAATAAAACACACATAGAAGTGAGCAAGCAGCAGAATGCTTCTTTAACCGTTAGAGTAACCAATGCAGTCAGACACTTTCTGTCCAGACTCATGGTATAAATAGATTTACTTTGGGGATGTAACACTGAGTTTTTCCTTCTTTCTGATCAAAGCTGAGGTGCTGTAGGACACAACTGCAGGTTCACAATTGAATGCAGGCAGCACCTAGCCTCTTCTCACTATTTCAGTTCCACTTGACAACTTAATTGCAATTCAGAGGGAGCCTAAAAGCAAGGAGTTGTAGCCTTACCATGCAAACAGATCAGTTATACACTAGAATGATTAGTCTGAACTAAATGTCGACCCATGATGAAATTAATACGCAGGAAAGATATTATTTTAAGGATATCAGAAAAAAAAAAAAAAAAGAAAGAGTATTCAGTCATTATTAGTCTACGTAACTATGTTTTCCCATGTAACAGTCACAAAAATAGATAAAAGTTCTTCATCTCTTCCCACTTGCTCCTGGCTTCTTTGGTTCTTGGATGTACCTGAAGACTCTGTAGGTATGTGTATAGGTTGTATATTCACACAGTAAATGTATCTGGCTGGGTAGCCAGGTGCCCACCAAAGCTTCTCCTCAGCTGGATAGGGGAGAGAAAATAAAACAAAAGGCTCCTTCATCATGAACTGCTCCTGCATGGGGTGCAGTCCTTCAGGAACAGACCACTCCAGCATGGATCCCCCCTGGGGTCACCAGTCCTGCCAGGAAACTTGTTCCATCCAGCATGTGCTCTTCTCTCCATGGGCCCACAGGTCCTGCTAGGAGCCTGCTCCAGTGTGGGCTTCACACACTCCTTTGGGCATCCACCTACTCCAATGTGGGGTCCTTCAAGGGCTGAAGCTAGATTTCTGCTCACCATGGCCCTCCATGGGCTTCAGGGGCACAACCTGCTTCACCATGGTCTACCACAGGCTGCAGAAGAATGTCTTCTCTGACTCCTGAAGCACCTCCTCATCCTCCCTATTCAGTGACATTGGTGTCTGCAGAGTTGTTTCTCTCACATATTATCACTCCTCTCTTTGCAATTGCCGCTCTGCAGCTTTTTTTTTCCCCCTTCTTAAATATGTTATCTCAGAGGTGCTACCACCATCTCTGATGGAGTCAGCATTGGACAGCAACAGGTCCATCTCTGGAGCTGGCTGGCATTGTCTGTGACAGACATGGAGGAAGCTTCTAGCAGCTCCTCACAGAAGCCAACCCTGTAACCTCCCTAACCTCACACACACACAAAAACTTGTCACACAAAACAAATACAATCTGCTCCAGGGCACTCTCAGAGACTGCTGAAAGTTCATTACTACCTGATGTTGTGGGACACGCCAGTCAGGATGCTTGCCCTTGGAGAAGCTGCAGAGCCCGTGTGTGATTACTCCTGGGAACTTGCTGAAAGCAACAGCCCATTTACTCACTGCACCAGTGCTTCCTATAAATATATTTATAACCCTGGCATGCCTGCCTTACCGTAATCTCAAGGGTTTGTCTGGTTCAGAGAAAGACATAATGGGAACTGTAAACTTTTATGCTTGCCCTCTCTAGAAATTGTGCTGAAACTTTTATAACGGAGATTTTTCACCTTTTGCTTGCTTCTTCTGAAACCTTACTCACAAAGCAGTTCCATAAAGAATTTTAAATGGTGTGAGGTGTACCCAACTGGGTTTATTGTCTGCACCTGCTACAGCTTGTTGTCTAGACACTTCACTACAAGAGCTCAGCTGTCACAGTCTGAGTGCTGGGTTTGCTGTAATAACATTGATGAATATTTTTTGTTCTTATCCTAATTACATTTGTGTCAAAGACGGTAGGATACTGCTTAAGAAAATCGTTCTTTATGCAAAGGTGTCACACTTTCTGTAGAAATGTTCCAAAGAAAGGAGAGGAAAGAAACAAAAAAGAAGTACTTTAGAGGTGTCAATGTTGCTAATATTTTGTCAGGCTTGCTCCTGGGTTTTAGGAACAGAAGCAATTATTATTGTCATGCAAAACTTCTCTGGTTGACTTCCCAAAACTACTGCTGAAAAAATATTTCATGAACAATGAAAAAATATTTCATGAACAATGAAAAAATGTACATGAAATGTGCTTCACAGTAAGTAAGAAAAGCTGAGATGCACAGTTAATAGACAGCTTGCAAAACCTTCTGTAACCTTACTGAGAAAGATACCAATTACCATGAGAAATGTTTGTAATTGTCCATTTGCCGGGAGTTATCAAGCAATACCTAACTACAGTTTTCTGCATGCACAGTAGATGCACTAGTGTAATCCTTTTTGGTAAGGGACATTGTCTGAGAATGCCACAAGGGCTATTTCTCCTTTGCAGTACACACTGTTGAACTGATGCAGTTCTCAAGGGAATGCATCATTAATGTTTATAAAGTCTATGCAAATCCTCACTTAACAACCAAGGCCATTTACACAGACATAATATCACAGCCCAGCAATAGAAAAGGAAACTATTTCCTACATCCCTAATTAAATTCTGGAAGCCTGCTTCTCTTCTACTACCTTTTGCTCCCTGTAGACCCCTGAGCAAACCAAAGTTGCTGGGAATTGTTCAGGCACGCTTTGCAGTTAGAGGTTATGTCATCCAAGTAGTGAGCCACATGACTGTGTGACTCTGGTGACCATAACCAACTGTCATGCACAGCCCACAGGATGAAATTTGTTCACACACGCAGTTGATGAATATACCTGTCACTGTAATAAATAGTTGAGCCAAGACCTATTGGGAAAGCAGGAGGAAATACACGGTCTTTATTCCAAGCTGGAAACAGAATTATTTGCTCTTTAAATCCGACAATTTAGCCAAGCAGTAAACCAAAGGGAAAAATAAAAACTACAGCCTTATTAAATTCTACTTAAAGATACCTAAAATAAATGTGAAAATGGTGCCTGTTGTGGTTTATCCTCTAACACGGGTGGGAAATGCTTTTATGCACCCATGCAAAGGCAATCAGGACAACAGACCCTTCAAGATGGGATCTCTCAGGTCCTGAGATCTCAGGAAAGAAAAGGGGCGATGTGGGGACACAAAGCTTGTACTATGGCTTGCCTCTTTCTGCCTTGGTTCAGTGAAGACAGGATCATGGACAATCATTATAAATGGGTCATGGCATCAATTAAGCAAACCAGGAGAGATGTGTCTCTAGGGCTTTTTTTCTCCCCCCCCCCCCACCAACCCCATACCTCTTCTCTCTGGTAAATCACATAAACCGGCACAGAGATTCAGAGTCCCTGTGACATGCTCCATTTGGGTTTTCTCCCCTGCCAGGGCGTATAACAAGAGAATGAAAGGTTCCTTTCCTGCCTTGCTGAAATTGTGCTCTCCTGCCTGTTATAAATTAGATTCACAGCCTGAGTATCTCCCTCTGTGATCAGCTTTCATTACTAATAACCAGTTCATTCTGACTTGCTAGAGCAAGAGCTTCTGACTCAGTTCAGACATTTCAAACAGAGGAGCACACAAAGACTTCTAATTAGTGCCTAAATATTCTACCATGCACTAACTACAAATTAGTGTAAGTGCAGGCTGCAGAGGCTGTTAAAAACCCAAACAGAGACACTGACTGATCTGTTGAGCAACAAGATTTTTTTTGGCTGCTGCAACACAGGTGTGGGTACAATTTGTGGCTTTTCCCTGTTTTAGCACATGATGTTGCCAAAGGCTTTATCAAGTTTCTTGAAACTGTGCTCCAATGCACGTTATTCCGTTTATTGTCTCTGGGATTGCTTGGTCTTGCATTGCTCCCTGACCTTACCTTGCCATCTCTATCAGTGATGTTGATACAATGTCAATATGGAATGGTCTTCCAAGAGAGGTTCTGGTTTCTCTTCTTCATGGTGAGGGTAACAGAACACTGGAACAGGCTGCCCAGAGAGGTTGTGGTGTCTCCTTCTCTGAAGGCATACAAAACCTGCCTGGACGCATTCCTGTGTGACCTGATCTAGGTGTTCCTGCACCGGCAGGGGGATTGGTCTAGATGATTTTTTGAGGCCCTTTCTAATCGCTAATATTCTGTGATTCTCCTTCTCTGGAGAGATTCCAAACCCACCTGGACATGTGAACCTGGGCCCCCTGCTCTGGGTGACCCTGCTGGATATGGGGGGTTGGACCAGATGATCTCCAGAGGTTCCTTCCAACTCTCACCATTCTCTGATTCTGTGATATCCTTGTCCTGCATTTCTCTGTGCCTGCTCTGAGTTGCCCTTCATTATGAGGTTTATATTTCCAGAATCAATTTTCATACTATTTCTCAATCCTTACATGTGCTTAAGAAGTGTAAATCTTCTTCATCCTGTACTCCTGCACCCCCAAATTATTTTTTAAGTGGGAAAATCTGGGGAAATATCAGATACGTACTTATATGTAAAAATTATATGCTTATATTTGCTTTTATGCAGTTTTCATAATTTCAGAGCAAAGGTTGATCAGCAAGGAAAATAAAAGCTTCTCAGTCTGCAGTATGCCATATGCTAGTCTGTGTATCTTCACCGTAAGCATTTTCATATATCCCTTCACTAAATTAAATAGGTCACATTGTGTAGTGATTTATAACCTGGAGAACCATTTGATTTCAAAGGGACAGCACAGGGTATAAATCAAAGAACGAATTTGACCCAACTCCCTGAAAAAATAGACTTTAAGAGCTCCTATTCTTTATTTCTGATACATGCTTTTCAAGATGGGGTGATAAAACGGAGCTCATGGTTCAAGGTGATCTCACACACTGATTTACAGAATGGCCTTATAGTCCTTTCAAAAGTATTCTCTATTCTCTCCTTAGTACACTGTAACATCTTGTTTGGTTTTTAATCATTACTGAATGTTGGGCAGAGATTTTCACCGAGCTGTTCACAATGGCAGCTGGGACGTTTTTCCCTGAGTACTAACTTACAGTTAATTTAGATCCCATCAACGTATCAATTGTTCCTTCCAGTGTGCCTTACCTTGCAGCTGTCACAATGAATTTCATCCCCTATTGTGCTGCGGAGATACCATACTTTGTTATGATCTTATGTCCTTTGTAGATTAACCTACTCTTGATAGTTTTGAGAAAATAGTTTCATGGAAAATTTACCATTTCAAAACTCTCATCTTTCTGAAACAGGTACAAATGCTCAAAAAAATCCCCTTCAATCTCTAGTACAGAAAGGAGCATTGAAGCTGAGAATGTCACCAATATACATACCACACTCAGTCAATACAGATTTACTTAGTAGTAGTTCCCTGAAACCTGGGCATTAAGCAGCATACTTCTGATGACTTCCTCAGCACACTGATAACAGGTTAGCATTTGGCTTTCTCATTAGATTAGAAACAATAACCTGTTGGCTTTACCCTGAGATTCTAGCGAGGAGCCAGAAAAGCCGTGGAGAGCTGTGTTCTGAACTGTGCACAGTCTGGGGAGGATCAGGCTAAAATGGTATTTGGCTGCAATGGCATTTTCTTGGATCAGAGATGAAACTCCTGGCAGAGGAAGATGTGACTGACCAGTGCAGGATTTTGCCAAATTGCTTTGCCTTTTTATTATACATTATTAGTACTTTAGATAACATTCTGCTTGGAAACATTCAGCCTATAGCAACAGTGAATGCACCACTTCCTTGCTCATTCATCTTTCCACCTCTCTTTAGTGCTTTTCCAGGGTTTAAGGTGACCTTGCAACTTATGAGGGAAAATAAAGGATTGGAGTTAAACGTGTTATAAATGATTGACCTACCTGGATGGCAGCTGATAACGTGCTGGAGGCTGCAAAGTTCAAATACTGAACTTCATTCTGAACGATAGGCACTATAAAGCAGAGATAACTCATATTGTAATGGCAACATTTTCAGCAAAATGGAATGAGAAATAAGGGGATTGTCCTGCAGTCAGAGAAACGTCATTGTACAATCAGGGGAAAAGAACAATTATTGCAACATTTAGCTGATAAGAGTGGTATTTTACAATGATGTAGTGAGTTCAAGAGCAAGTCGCTCTTTGCTCTGCTCAGCCAGGTAGAGTGGGTGTAATGTACAAGGCCAGCCATAATCATAGCAGTCTGTGCTGGCAGAGGAATCCTAATTCGGGGGAAAGGAAGAAAAAGGACCAGAGATGTCAGAAAAGAGCTTATTAGATGAAACATTTTTTTTCTGCCTGGATATAGGGACACTTTGAAGACAAGCTTAGCCTGAAGAATGGTAAAAAGAAACGAATTCTTTTCATGCACTCACATGCAGCAGATAATGGAGTTGCTTCAGGTCAAAAAGAGAGCTGATTGAGACTTTAAACAAAGAGATCTTAAAAATGCATTTAAATAATTATTTTATTTTAAAGTGAACTAAAGCTGGCAGTGTAAAACATTTTCCAGGTCCATTGGAGACACTGAATGACAGTCTGTATTTGTTACACATATGGGGTGGGACCTGTAGTTCAAATCTTTGGTCTGAACCAGCCTCACCTATCCCAGTTAGATGACAGAATTGCTGAGCTATTGATTGATTCATTATGAATAGAGGTTCTTCCACTTGTTTTTCTTCAAAAGGTTTTTAAAACAATGTTTTCTGCTCAGGAACATAAACCACACATGAATCCTGAAAACAACTTTGTGGGAGAGAAAATTGATTTCCTATTCTACATAGGAGAATGGCTTTTTTGAACTTGAAACTGTTTTGTCTTTTACTTTCTTTCATTTTATATCATATTACACAATACTTCATATGCCTGCATCAGTATTTTTGTGATGCTGAACAAAACTTCCTCAGGAACACAACTCTGCAAATATCTCCTGCTGCTCTGCAAGTGACATCTTTTACACAGAGCACAGGCCTCAAGTAAATTTTCTACCTTGTGTCACAGGGGCTGAGCTTCCTTTTGCAGATAACATGACCAGTCTCAATCAAAAAGAATGAAAAATCAAGTCAGACAAACTTGTGTTACTTCCAAGCTTTAAAAAAACAATCACACACATCCTTCACATCGAAATCTTCTCTGCTTTAGAAACGCCTGTGTTGATTTTGCCTTTACTCTAAATGCTTGATTTGGATTTTGTTTTCTTTCACCATCTCCATCCAGAGAAGGTATTAGAAGGAAATCAGTTTCCTGTCTATTAATATATCCTGGATAAACTAGTGATCCTGCTGCCAGATTTTCACTTGTCAAATCAAGTAGAAATAGGAGCAACTCCTGTAGTTGGGGAGGGACTTTTTAGAAGGGCTTGTAGTGATGGGGTGAGGGGTAATGGCTTCAAACTGGAACTGGGGAGATTTAGATTAGAAATTAGGAAGTAGTTCTTCACTATGAGGATGGTGAGACACTGGAACAGGTTGCCCAAGGGAAACTGTAGATATTCCATCACTGGATGTGTTCAAGACCAGGTTGGAGGGGCCTTTGAGCAACCTGGACTACTGGGAGGTGTCCCTGCCCCTGGCAGGTCCCTTCCAACCCAAACCATTCTATGATTCTACAAAATATTAAAATAACAAATACCAGTCATTTCTTATGGAGTGAGGCACCGAACAGAAGATTAAAAGTAGTGTAGTTTCTGGTCCACATATACATACTAATACATATAACATCATATAGGGGATCTGTGAAACTCAGCTTGAAGAGTCAGGGAAAAAGGGGGAACCATTTCTGTTCCCCAATTTCTAAGTGAATAGCACTGTATATTTTAACCCACATGTTTTTCATGAGAAACCTCTACATGCATGTTAGCACACAGTTAAAACAAGAGGCTTCATCACCAGTAGAAATGCTCAGAAACTGTATCCCGTGTGAAAGACAGGCAAAAACCCACTTTCAGATATTCTGAAACTACAGTAATGGGGCAAGACTCACAATTTAATAACAGTTGTGCTTCCCTATCCAGGATGTAATTTTGAAGACGTATGCCTTACACCAGAAATGCTCACAGGAGGCAACCTTGTCCTACGTCACCATAGTTTTAGGTAAATATTTCTTACTCTTCAGAATCTTTCTAAAAGCAAATCAATTTACAAATATAAATACAGTTTTCATTATATACTACACTGAACATTTCTCTGATAATTATACAACCACCTCACACAGAGTGGGATATATTGCTATGCCTTTTGCCTACTATAACTATTGCTGTTATGCCTTTTAGTTTTATTTTTTCTGTATGGAGCATTTTTTATGGGCATTTTTACCAGTCACTCACTGTATTTTTTTATCTTTTTTCTTTTTTTTAATTCAGAAATAAGTACCTGTTGAATAGTAGATAAAGCTTACATATTTTAAAAATCAACACAGGCAAAAAATATGTACAATTATAACATATATTTAATCTTCAGGAACAAAACTATACAACTGCCATATGCTTCTTTGAAACTAGAAGAATGCTTTACTGCATTTTTAACAGGTGAGTGTATGTTTATGGAGCTGTTATATGTGTACTACATACAATATAGTAGGAAAAAACATAGAATCACAGATATGCAATTCCAAATATTTCCATATCATCTTTCATTTGCATTTCTGAAGATATTTGGGAACTATCGTTTTCTTGACAATGAGATATATACCAGGTCCCTTTTTCCTTTGTGAGTTCTGTATCATTTCCTTCCTGCAGAGGTTTGAAAGAGGATTTTATTTACTGCCAGCATAACCTCTGTTGAGTATCTGAAAGCTGGACTCTTCATACATCACCATCAAGAGCAAAAAATGTAGAGCTCATAGTGGAAAATTCTGTTGTTACTAAAATAAGCAGGAATGCATTTGTTCTTCTTTGATTTTGTAATGCCAAGGTTAGGACAGCATACACTGTCAGTAAGACCATCATGTGTTATACAGCATATAATGTGAAAAACTCACATTAGATAAAACTTAGCTGCAAAACATAAAACATGGCTGCCAAAAGATAAATTTGAGATTTCTCTTCTTAAGTGTACTCTATATTGTAAGGAAGATTATATATCAAAATATTTAAAATTTGTTTTAATAAACATACGTGGGATTAAATAAATACAGAAGTTTGCATTATGAGCAATATCATAACCCAACTCTGGTATCCAAAGCTGTTTCTATCAGATACTGAATTGATAAAAAGAAGAGAAGGGGTTAACAATCTGGTTCCACTGGGTGAAGAACTTTGCATTCATTTCCCTGGGTCTAGAATTTCACCTTGTACATTTGAGTTTTCAACATTTATAATAATTTGCATCCTCCTAATAATTTCTAAATGATAGTTGTATACCACTAAGCGGAAATGACAACGCTTAATTTAATTTAAAAAAACAACTCATGCCTGAAAGCACTTCAACATTTCTATATTTAGAAAAAAAAATTTTTTCAGGTACATACAGCTTTCAGTCAGATAAAGTCTTTCTTCTGCAGCAGGTCTATCCCTGCACTTTACATGAAGTGTGTACTTAATTCTGTATGGGAGTGGTATCAAATATAATACAATCCAAGGTACATCTAAATGTTGTTCATAACTATATAATTAGAGAAAAATGTACGTGCACAACAACTCTCCCACTAACTACCTATCTTTTGCTTTCAGCTTCCCACTTCAGAGTTTTTTATTTTGTTTCTATATAGTAACAGTTGCCATTTTTAATGGTCAGTTGTACTGAAATATAGTATTAGCCATCAGAAGTGTATTTAACAACCTATTAT
>JAAGNO010009109.1:0-10012 GCA_033439905.1 Ceryle rudis | reverse complement strand
GTCCTTTCACTCCAGGCCTTTGTAAACAGGCCCTCTCCAGTCTTTTTATAAGCTCCCTTCAGGTACTGGAAGGTGGCGATTAGGTCTCCCCGGAGCCTTCTCTTCCCTCTTCTTCAGGCTGAACAATCCCAGCTCCCTCAGCCTGTCCTCCTAGGAGAGGTGCTCCAGCCCCCTGATCATCATCGTGTCCCTCCTCTGGGCCTGCTCCATCAGATCCATGTCCTTCCTGTGCTGAGGGCTCCAGAGCTGGACGCAATGTTCCAGGTGAGATCTGACCAGAGCAGAGCACAGTGGCAGAAACACCTCTCTCGATCTGCTGGCCACACTTCTTCTTCTGATGCAGCCCAGGATGCAATTGTCCTTCTGGGCTGCAAGCACACACTGGCTGCTCATGTCCAGCTTCTTGTCTCCCAGCACCCCCAAGTTCTTTTCTGCAGGGCTGCTCCCTATTGCCTCTTCCCCCCAGCCTGTCTTGACAGTGGGGATTGTTCTGGCCCAGGTGCAGGACCCTGCACTTGCTCTTGTTGAACCTCAGGAGGTTCACCTGGGCCCACCTCTCCAGCTTGTCCAGGTCCCTCTGGATGACATCCTGTCCCTCTGGTGTATCGACAGCACCACTCAGCTTGGTGTAATCCTCAAACTTGCTGATGGTGCACTCGATCCCGCTGTCTATGTCGTTAATAAAAATGTTAAACAAGACAGGTCCCAGTACAGACCCCTGAGGGACACCACTTGTTACTGATTTCCATCTTGACTTTGAGCCATTCAACACTACTAATTTAAACAATATTTTTCAATATAGAGTCTTATGTTGCATGGTTACAGAACATCTAGAGAATTATTTCATAAATATCAGCCATTGGGCAAATCTAATACTCAAATTAGGATGAAAACCTCTTTTCTTGATGCTGTGTGATTCAGATGTATTGATAATGAATAGACCTGGATTCAAAGGAACCAGGAGACACTAATAGGTCTCCAAATCAACAAGTTCCTTTAGCATATATTAAACTTTAAGTACCTCAGATCAACCTAGATTCTTATCAGAATTGAAGTTTGTGGTAGAGAGAACTGTGTAAATCAGATTGGCTGATAACTACTACCACACAAAACAAGCCTGTCTCAGTGATCCTGTGACTTATTACTACCCAATAAATCCAGAAAAAGATATTTTGGGGTTCTTGAGGACGAACAGAACACATGAACTATGTATACAAAGAGGAGGACATATAAGACTATGTATCCAACATTTGCAAGGTTATTTCTCTCTAAATAATGCTCTTCTTACATACACATGTATATATATTTGGGTTTTTTAGAAGACAGGAGCATAGGAAAAACAGTAGTATAAAGTGTGCTACTCAGCTGCTGGTTTTACCTCCTGCAGAAAAGTTATACTGCTGAAGTAAAATAAACATTTCGATACAGTTTAGAAGACCTTGTAAGGCCATCATATTTCCATTGAAACATGATTTATGGTATTGATTTTTTTAACCATGCAGAAGATCGCCTACAGAAATAGACATAATTTTTTTGAATAAACTACACCAATTATCTGGTTGTCCAGAACTGACAAATTATTTTTTTTCTCAGCACAGTATGATTGCCAGTAAAATATAAAACTGACTGGGACTATAATCAAAGGGTATTTCTGCAAATCACTCAATGACAATCTGGAGCAATTTTCAATTACTCTCAGGACAGATTTTTTCCAATTGACTAGACAGAAAGTGGCAAGAAAGATTTAAGAAATGCCTTGTAAGTGCTGATCTGAGAACTTAGTACCAAATATCATCAATCTGTATCTTTCTGAGACTGGAAGATTTACAAAATAGACTATTGAACTTACATAAGCATTCGGTTATAGAATTATATATCTGATGGTTCGGTATCTTGGGGTTTTTAGTATTAAAGGGAATAGTTACAGACTCACTCTTTGACTGCTTGCAATTATCATATGCTTCATTAGATTAATGATTGTCTGAACACTGACCCACTTTCTTTTCTGAAGATATTCACTGAGGTGTTTCACTGCGGTGCCAGTAGTAACTTGTGTATTTGCATAGGTTTGGTGTGAAAAGACCTAAACTGATAACCTTGGCATAGCAAAAACTAAAATATCACTAATAGCCTAGTAAATATATTACAGAAATTGTAATTTAAAACCTTCCTGAAAGTGGATGTAGATGTGCTTCAGTTAGATATATATTCTTGGGATTTTTTTTAATGGTCCTTATATATTTTTAAGTTTTTGCAAACTGAATGGCAGCATACCTAAAAATAAGTTGCAACATTAGAATTACTGATATTTTTCTACTACAAGAGGGCTAACAAAGCTACAGCAGAGACAAAGCCTTGTTACAGTCCCCAGTCTCATGTTTCAGACTTTGCCACTCCAGTAGACAAGAACAGGGAAAAAATATTACTTATTAGAGAGATGAGATATTACTTATTAGAGAGATGAGAGGTAGGGATGACACTACATGTTGAAAGATCTTAGAAACCAAATGCACCCCAAGACAACTCTGGCTCAGTTGTGCCTTCAGCTGGGCATACTGCAGCTGCCCTCCAGACCATTTGTCCCTCAGCCCCTATCCCTGATGGATCTTTTGATGGCTGCATGAATGCCTACCATGCACAGGTGCTGTGTCAGCACCTTAACCATTAGGGCATCTACCTCCTGACACAGGCATCAGCATTTCACCATGTCTCAAGACACACTTTAAAAAAAAAAAACACGGTAGCAAAAATTATGCACCAAATTGACGATCATGATGCATGGTGTGTTTTTGCATCTTTAACTACTGTGCTCCTCCTCACTAACACATATTCCTGAGAAGCTGCCTGTTAAACATTCAGTTACAAGCCACAACCCAAAACCCAGAACAGGAATCGTCAGTCTAAATATCAGAAAATGTTTGTGGTTTATTTTTCCCTAAAACTCTATATTTCTGAAGAAGATAAACAGTGACAGATTTATGGAATCATAGAAACACAGAATCACAGAATCATACAATCATAGCATTATAGAATGATAGAATCATAGATGGACTTGTGCTGGATGGGACCTTTAAAGTTCATCTAGTCCTACGCCCCTGAAGGGAGCAGGGACACCTGAAACTAGAGCAGGTTGCTCAGAGCCCTGTCCAACCTGAAACTAAAATGTTTCCAGAGATGGGGCACCAACCATCTCCCTGGCCAAAGCAACACAAAGTTTGTAAATTCTGAGATGTAACAGTGAGTCTTTCCTCCAGCCTCCAGGATGATCCTTTAGAGGAAGCTCCTCCATCTATGCAAATAGAAATTAATTTTTTTGTATATTTCTTCATATATATCTAAAGATACACATCCTATAATACCACAGCTCATCCCAACGAGCTTGTGAGAGAGAAAGAAAATACACATCTAAAATTTAAAAAAGAATGTATCTCACTACTCAAGTAAATTGCTTTTTTTTTTTTTTTTTTTTTTTTTTTATTTCATTAGGGAGGAGCCCTCATACAGTCATATTAGTGAGAATATTTTCTGTAGAAAAAGCATTTCAATAAGGAAGCTGCAGTTTGCTCCTAAGGCTGAATCCGAAAATAATTAATAAGTCTGTATTAAGATTCTGCACACATGGGCATTTAGCTCAGCACAGTGAACCAAACAAGTGAACGACTGACAGCACAGTGATATGGAGAGAAGCCAAATTTGCCGTGGCCATCTCCTTCATAGCACAAATTATCCTGCATGATTCATGCGCTAACCAAAACACCAAACTTGAACATTTTGATGTGTAATGCATTATATCTACATCCATTTCTGTGCTGAAAGGCTAATTAAACTGGTAATTGTCATTCATATCTCTTGCTATTATATTTGTATTCAAAATTGCAATAGATGCAATCTGTCTGGGTTTTGTTTTTGTTTTTGTTTTTTAATTCAAGTAGTTTAGAATTAATTTGAAGCTGTACAATAGCAATCATACTCTATTAGACAGATAATCAATTAATAAGCTTGTAACTAAAGATTTTCATGATGTGGATGGAGATTATTTAAACTAGGATGAAGTGCAATCTTTGTATTAAAAATAAATGTCTAAAAAAATAGTGAATCTATCCTAAAGATATCCTAAAGAATCTATCCAGGAGATAAAAATACATCTGTTTGTTAAGAGGTATCATTTTAACCCCTGCGCTATGACAGTGATTCATGAGGCTATAACCACAAGACTTCCATTAAAATAACAGCTTTCTGTGGCCAAAACAGCATGCCATTCTTAAAGTGTTCACACTTACTGTCTTTTGTTAATGCATGCAAAGTGATTCCATAAAGCCATTAAAGCAAATATAATAAATGAGTTCAAGACAAATGGTTATTTATTTAGGGAATTAATTGAAGGATGTAGAGGAGAAGTAGGGAGAAGGCTAGATTTATAAACCTTAATGTGCAGCTTTGTTGTGCTAAATGGCCTTTTCCCCTGTAACTGTAAACAAACTTGGATTTGGAACAATTTTAGACCTCAAGGTCTTGAATTAGCAATGGCATTGGATTCCTTGGGGAATGGCTTGTACTGCTTTCCCACCAGAAAATACATGAGACAAACCCAAGAAACTGTTATCCACGGAGTTAACTGTAGAAGATATTTTTTTCACTGCCAACTTGCAGAAATACCTTTGGGGTCATTTGTGTCATGGTAGCCTTAACATCAAATTAAGACTGCCACAAGGGGTACCTCTACTGACAGGTGTATTCAGATGGACTCTGCATCTCTTCCTTACCATAGATTTCTACAGCATACACTGGGCAGCCATTAGCATGGAACAATACCTACTCCCTGGACTGCAATGCAGGAAGGATTTCTCCACTCTGTTTAGACTGCAGTTGGTGCGTTGCAGTGAGATACAAAGATCTGACAAAACCTATTGGGCAAAGATTGAAAACCTTAATTATAGCCTCACACCACAAGCAGAGTATAAAAAGTCTTAGCATATGAAGAATTAATAAAATTAATTAATGCTCTGCTTTAATAACAAGTACATGCTTTAATATTATCTGATTAGAAATCTGTTGGAATGATTTTCCTGTTTTTTTTTTTTTTTTTTTTTGCGTGTGTGTGTATTTGTTTTGTTGTGGTTTGGTTTGGTTTGGTTTTTTTGACAATAAGTTATGAATTTCTGTCAGAAAAATCAGGGTGACACTCTTACATTTTAGACTGAACTGAAATATTTTATTTTAGTTCTTTTCCATCTCACTGAGATGAAATAGTAGCTTACCAATGAGGTACAACTATATAGAAATTTGCATCTTAGTTATTTTTTGGCTTTCAGATAGAATTTCTAAGGCAATATCTGTTACAAAGAATCCATTTTATTCTGTTCATTCTAACACTAAATCCATTGTAAGTTACCAGCCTGGGGTAAAAAACAGGGCAGCCAGGGTGCAGGACAAAAACCAGTCATCAAAGATACTACTCACTGTAAGACATAACAAAAAACAAAGGAAAAAAAAAATCATCTAAGTCACTGCAAGTTCTTAAGGTACTGGCATAATATATGTTGTCTCATCAAGTCCTGATCTTTCTTACATTATTATACTGAATGTAGAAAATATACAACTTTTATTTGAAAACAAATAACAAGGGGAGATCCTCTGGTCTATGGATATTAAAATTAAGTAACTTCCCTGGCTAATGTATACTATATGTTAGAGAAAATGATTAATTATAGAGCTACAGAAATTTCCAGCAGGAAAACAAAAATACCAAAAAGGCACAAGTTAGTTCTGTGGACAGCCTCACATTTCAAATTAACATAACTGAAACAGAATTTTCCATGAATCCAGAAAATGGATAAAGCAGTTTTGGGGAAGTAGAATTTGGTGGTTTGTTAGTATGAATAGTCTGACTGTTGAGGATACTTATACAGTGGGTTATACAATTAAAAAATTCAAATGTGGGCTTTGATGCAATAAAAAGACTAAATTACTGAGAAAAAGGAAAATAATGTTTTTTTCCATAAAGCTGGCAATAGCACTTAGGTGATAAATACTATAAAAACACACATGCAGAGACTAAATTAATGGCAAAGAACTGAGTCAGGAGGATCCACTCAGGTGAAGGTTATTAGTGTTTATTCTCAGCAAAACCAAAGAGGATTATCTTATTATCTTTTTTTTTTTTTTTTTTTTTTTTTACAGGAAGGTGTTTAATGGAATTTTTTTTCCCAGGAGTGACTGCTGTGAGCAATATCAATAGCCAAGCATCTTGTATCCAATATGAGTTTTTATGTTGCCCAGCAGTATCTCTGAGAGATACGATGACTCATTCCTCTTGCTCAGTTATGAGATCATAGGAAGTTGAGCTTCCTCAGGTATCATATAAATTTACACAGGACACATTTATGGAATAGCTTGGCCAGTTACTGAATTATCAAAATGATTGTTTGCTTCGTTTATTATCATGGTGTGTACATGCAGGGACTGGTAGATACCCAATTGAGCTGGGTAACTTTGAAGATTGGCCAGATGAGGTAACCTCACTGGTCCTCAGACCTGGATCTGCAGTCTGGCTCTGATCCCACTGAGTCCTCTCCTTGGATAATGACTAGCTTGTGTTAACTAAGTTAACAATTATACCCAGAAAAATAAATTACTTTAGGATTATTTTGTTACTTTCTTACCCTTCCCATACAACCATTTTACTTAGTTGATACAAGACTGTGACAAGATCCCCACAACTTCAAGGTATATCTGCTTGTCTGTAGTGTTCTTCTTCCTCATGAGACACAGAAGAGCCTGGAATTTAAAAAATCAGAGTAGAGCAGACAAAGATAAGAATCATCATGTTTATATAACAGGGAAAACACAGAGGTGCTAACGAAAAGAGAGTGAAAAAAAAAAGAAGGTTCATTAATAAGTCTTCCATTTGCTCAATGCACCTATGTATGGAGGTTCTTTTTCTTAGCCACACCCTCAACCTGGGGCTTTTGACTTGTGTTAAATTGCACCTTTCTCTTTTCCAGCATCAGAAAATTCTGTCTTTCCTATCTCCCCGTGTGTCTCCTTCAGTCTTCGTTCTCCTAAGCTCTTCTATACAGCTGCCCCAGTCCTGCAACTAAGAACAGGAAAGAAGAAGCTCTCCCCCATGCTCCAGTGACTTCCCCTTGGCCCAGAGCAGCCCAAGGAAGACAAAAAGTCCTCCCACTGCCGTGTCAATCCATCTTCAAAGAAATATCATATACAGCACAGAATAAACTGTGAACAAACAGTTAAAAATGACATTGCTTCCCTCAGAAATTGCTGCAAGCCCAAACATACTTTTTAATTTGAGTATGTAATTAATGCAAATTAAATGCTGTTATAAAAGCTTTTTAAAATCAGATCATGTATCAGAACATGTCAACAAATAAATATTTCCAGTAGGAACTTTTTTTTTCCTAGCCTTCAATCTTTATCAGAGATAACCTCCTAACAAAGCAGTTCAAACTATAGCTATGTCACCACACTTGATTGGAGATGTCACTTCTGTAGGTGAGGACAATCTTATTTTCAGGCATGGCAGATTCTATAAAGCTTTTAAATGCTTTCCTCTGAAACTATTTCTATTGGGGGAAAAAAAACCCAAGCAAACAAACAAACAAAAAAACCCAAACAAACAACAACCCAACAAAAAACCCAACTCCTATACAAAGCAAAAGGAAGCTTGTCCGAATAATTGAATACAGAAACCCAAAGGATATTGGGGGGCTTACAGCAGAACCTCATCTCTCAGTGAAAGAAGTAGATGAAAATAATATATCATGTATCTTGTACAACAGTCTCTGTTTCTTTGCAGTTTACATTCCTCAGTGCCCTTTTCAAATACACTGCAAAGGGTGATGGTTCCATGCTTTTAATTGGCTTCTTTCTGTCAAAAGAAGGGATAGAGGTTTGTGCCTTGATACAACATGTCAGATCTTGGTGTACCTATCTGTAGCTGGTATGTGAGTTTATACATCATTCTTACTTTGTAAATTACTAACACAGAGGTTTATTTCCTTGCTGAGGATAAATATACAGAGAAAATGCTTCAATAAAATGGTTTGTATCTCAATATTCTTCCTTTAAATATCCCCAGTTCATAAAGCTGCTTGAAATAATGGGCATGGCTCTTGGCCCCCAAACAAAATACCAGAAGAATGTTAATTAAAAAAGACTAAGTTGAATGAAAAAAAATGAGAGAATCACAGACTCCGTTGCTTCGCACATGCAAAGTGTTCATTTTTGTCTCTCTGAAAGTTCATGCATATACAGCCCAATAGATATATTATTATCCTCATACATATGAAGGTCATCTTTGAAGGGTCAGAGAGAAAAAGAAAAAAATCTATCAAGTCCTTTTATGAATTTTGTACCAATGTACCACAACACACAGAGCAAAGCTTTTTTCCGTATAGGACATACGTATTCATGTTCCACACAGGTTGTAGTATTAATAACATGTCAGTGTAGGATCATACGTGTAGCCTTTGCAATAACACACAGTATAGAAAACACTTGAGTAACTTATATGTTTATGTGCAATATCAGCATCATGTAAAAATCACTCAGGCTTCGTGCAAAGTTTTCAATAGCCTCTCAAAACTAACATATTAACTAGTTTTCATGGATAATTGACAATGCATGTATAGATCACATATGAGGTTGTATATTTTCATACAGGTTATTCTTTGACTAAGTTTATTAGAAGCATAAAATACATTTCTAAATATACTGAAAAATGTTTCAAATCTATAACTTGTATATACACTGTTCAACCATATAAAATCAGTTAAAAAAATCTGTTAGAAAAAAAAATTACATTTTCTCTTGCCATTTCAACTCCAGCTTTGAAAGACTGTAATTTTACATGGTTCAACATTTATCGTAGTTCCCTTTTTTCTAAAACTGTCAGCTAAATTTTGTTTCAGACTTTGTATTTTAATTTAATCACTTGCCCTTTGATTTTTTTTTTTCCCCAGACATATTCAGCTGATTTCACAATTGTATATGTCATAGAGGAAAAAAAAAAAGTTTATGCTAGTTACAAACCTGGCACCAGATAAGGCAAAGTAATTTATCCTTTCTCTTTGCAGGAGTTACAGAGATAACCAAAGTCCTGCTTCTACAGTTTTATCTCAGAAGTTGAAGGCTTTGAATCTATGCATAGTCTTCATGTTCTAAAATCACTTTTCATGGGTCTTGGGCACATCGTTATGAAGCAATTGAAAAGATCCCTCCTGATAGCTGATCTGCACACTCCAGAGAGTGTGTAATTCCTACTCAGGCTGCCCAAAAACTGTTGTGTTTTTTTTCAAGGTAGAGAGTTTTAGGAAAAAAAAAAAAAAGCACATATCTGTGATTTTAACTTTTTAAGTGAGGAAAAACTTATTTCCTGTGAGAGTGCCAGAGCCTTGTCCCAGGCTGCCCAGAGAGGTTGTGGAGTCTCCTTCTCCGAGGAGATTCTAAACCTGCCTGGACAAAGTGATCCCAGGCACCCCGCTCAAGCAGGGGGATTTGACAAGATGATCTCCAAAGGTCCCTTCCAACACCTGCCACTCTGTGATTCTGTGACTTTCTGACAGCTTCTTTTCAGGAAAGCCCTTGAATGTACAATGAACATATATTCCAAACAGAGAAGAGATACTGTGTACTAATAGCAAGTTCAACACATAGTGGTCATATTTCACCTACTTTTGCTAGCTGTTTACTCAGAAACTAGCTGTTTAGAGTATGTGTATTGATGTCAATATTCCATCAGTATAATTAAATTTATCTCATTACAGAGTAAAAAGAATTAATTCTGAAAGATTATTATAAATCTTATGTGTTATGTATCAATTACATTTCTACCTCTCTGTTGAATGGTACAATCATAACTTTAAAGACATTGTGAGCTTGCAATTTATAGTTATGTTGTGTATGTAATTGTGTAATTAAATAGATACATTTAAATAAATATGCATTTTTCTTTTTACAGAATATTCTCAAATTCTTATTTTTTATCAGTTAT
>JAAGNO010009108.1:6494-24366 GCA_033439905.1 Ceryle rudis | reverse complement strand
TGCAGAGCACCTTGCACTGACTGTGTATATTGCTTTCACTGCACAAATTCTTCCTCTCTCCACCCAGTAGCATCAGTAGTCTTTCTACTAAGCTACAGCAGTGAGAACCATACACCATTATTGTTTGTTCCTGTACTAGAAGTCTGCAGAATATCAAGGCTTATCCATTGCTTTTATGAATATAAACATTAACTTCTGCTCCAGGTGACCCTATTTTATCTGAAGACTGAATCATTTATATTGTGCCTCTGGGAAGTGCAATGTGCAGTCCAAGCCACGCTGTTTGGCAAACGTTCTGTAGCAATTTCCAAAGTGAAATTTTGTTCTACACAAAATTATGGTTTTTTGGCGTTTGCTTTTTTTGTTTTGCTAGCACTAAGTATTGCAATCTACTTCAATGGAAACAGATGTAGGAAAGGTAGCCTTATTTTTTTTTTCTTAATTAGTGAATCATTAGATAATAATAGGCTCAGTATACCTTGAGTGTGCCTACCATGAGTGAAAGTTAGTAACATACTACTGGAGTGTTAAAACTCGAGCAGACTGCCCGCTCTGGTGTGACTGAGAGGTCTCATTCACTTTTCCCAAGCTTCACTAGGAGCTCAGAAGCATTTTCCAGGAGATCAGGTATTATTGACAGGTTTGAATTCCACACACACACACCCCCACCCCCCCCCGCCTAAAATACTTGGGGTGGCTCCTAGTTCCCGGAATACTAACAGCATGTAGACTGTTTAGCACAGCAGTAGACTCTCTGTTATTTTGACACATACCTTTTTAAATTGCTTTTCTTATTCCTGATGTTCTTCCCTTCAGCAAACTCCATCTGCGCTCCATACCCTCAAAGCTGTCTCCATGTAATGTTATTTCCCTCCTTTGTTCTTATCTCTAGTGCCCTGTGTAATCTCTTCCTGAGCTCAAGAGTTTTGACCCTGCTCCTTCACCTCTCTCGATGGGCTGTACTATAATAGAGCAGCCCAGGGCTTGTGCATGAAGGTCGGTAGCTGTTTCTTTGCAGGGGAATACATGCGGTAGGCATCTTTCACGAGGAGCAGGCATCCAGGTGAGAAAGCAGACCTAAGCGTCGCATGAGCAGCTGCAGCAAAATAAAGATTGAGAGTTGCGGTGAGGCAGGCTTTGAGTTAGAGCAGTTGCACTGACCCCTTTCCTCAGTGTCTCAGAAGTGAAAGAAAGCTTGGCCTCCTGGGAGGGACGGTTAACTCTGGTGGCAGTTCTTCTGCATGGTGAGCTCTGGGCTTTGCATGGAGAAAGGCAGGTTCTGAGCTAGTCCCCACTGACCCGGCTCCTTGTACAGCTGATCTGAACTGTGTGATGGAGATGACAGAGCTGAGCTGACATAGCAGGATGGGGCTTGGGGCAGCCTTGTTGCCTTTCGGGTGGGTGTTGCATATTGAGTGAAGCTCTTTCCTGCCTGAGCTGCAGTACCTAAAGCTGGCTTTTGCATTTCTACACCAAGCTATGGCCTTGGCAGCAAGGATGTGCCCAAGCAGTGCATTGCTTGGAAAAGCCTCTATTTTAGTAAGATGATCAGTGTCCTTGTTCACGCCGCTCAAAGGTTCTTGTGAATGGCTTTCTCCTGTGATGGCCAGAAGCTCTTGCTGCTGCGTTGGTGAAAAGGAGAGCCAGGGAGAGAAGCCCCTGGTGCACCGACTGGCAGCCCAGTGGGCTGTGGAGCATCTCTGGCTGCTGTTGCAGCTCCAGCGGGGCAGCTGAGCCCAGCCCAGCCCATCATTACAGGGCAGGGCTTTCTCTGCTGGGAGCGTGTTTGCAGGAGCCTGGGCGTGTGGGCTGCCCCAGCGCCTGCAGCAGAGAGATCGGGATGCGGAGCGAGGCCGCCCCGCCACGGGGGCCAAGGCTGGCCAGGGGTGCCCAGCACCATGCAGGGAGGGTGAAGGTGGCACACTGAAAGCTAGGTCTCTTCCTTGTTTTGGAGGAGGAGGATCTCTGGGCTCCACTTAATTCTATGTTGCCTTGTTTCCTGGTTAGCTGAAGGGCTTGTCTGTGCTTGATAGCACTTGTTATTTCTTCTTTCTTGTTTGTTGGAGGAGAGGGGGAGGGAAGGTGAGGTACTTTCTATTTAAAACCAGAAGTGTTTGTCATCTCCATCCAGGTGAATTAACCCACACTGGAAAGAAGTATGACATTCACATTGCCTTTTGTAATCTGGGAAAGCTGTGGATGAATGCGTGCATCATTGCAGGAATTGCTTTATCCACTAGTGCTTTCACTGCTTTCCTGTTTTGCTTACCTGGCCACCAACCATGCCATTCCTCTCAAATTTTGTGCTTCCTGCTGCAGTATGACCAAGTCTTGCCCCTTTGTTTTCATGCTGGCATGCAGCCAGCTGTACCCTCTCAGAGTTCCAGCTTGCACTGAGTTTGTGCACCCTGGGTCAGCTACGCGTCAGGTGCACGTGAGCTGAAGTCCTGGATTTCCAGGCCCTCTGGGGTTAAGCACGTAGATAGCTTTATCTCAACAGGGGACATCAGATCACCTCATTTGACAGAGTCAGAGCATACAAGGGAGCAATGGCAAACTCGACATCTGATCCAGAGGAATGTGAAAGATCAGTTAACCCCAATAGTGACAACAGTCAGGTTTCTGAGAGAATTTGTGTAGCCTGCTAGAAGCTGGTGGTTGCCAGGTAGGCTCCTGTATGCTTGACTGTCATGTTACTGGCCCTACTAGAAATGCTGTTTGAAAGTTTGCTTTGGCTAGCCCAGCTCCTGGGGGTCTCCTAGGCTCTCCTTTGGTGGAGGACCATGCTGACCCGCAGTGGGAGCGTAACATGGCAGTGCCCCACAGGCAGTCTCTTCTGGTAACTACTGGGCTCTTGTACATAGCTCCACTGTGTGTGAAGAGACAGGTGTAGTCAGTCTCATTTTATTATTTCCTCTACCATCTCCATGAAATCTTTATTGCAGAGACATCTGTGTCTTTCATTACAACGCACCAGCCTTCAAGCAGGAGCTTTACTCTTTCCCTGACTAGATGCCTAAGTCCTCCCCCACTGTCTCTGCAGAAGGTTTCCCTGTCCCTTCTCCTGCCTCGATTCCCAAAGCTGCTCTCTCACTATACCTGAGGTGTGCAAAACACCTGGCAGTAATATGATGAGACAGATCTCACTTGGCAGCTTCCAGTGTTGATCTGCTAAGCACCTCCCTCTGTGCTGTCTCCCAGTATCATCATGGAGCTGCTCCAAATGCAGCTTTAAACTTGTCCTTTCACCTGTCCAAATCTCTTGCAGCAGAGTCAGGGAAGTGGAAACTGGGTCTCTAAGCTTAATAAGAGGAAATTCAGTGTTGTGTACCTCTGTAACAGCACAGTGAGCACAGTTATTCTTCCTGTCACCCAGTGTGGGCTTGAGTTTGAGCATCTTGCCATTCAGACATTTATAGGCCGTCCTGTCTTTAGTAGGAGTAAACCTTGCTTAGCCATCAGCTTGTGTCCAAGACCACCCATCTCCCTAAACAGTCTCTCTGCTCCTGGGGAGCCTGCTTTTGAATACTGTCTGTATTAGGTGTGGGAAGCAGTTCCTTTATAGCCATGTAGCAGGGGAGACTCAGGCTAGGTAGCCAGAGGAAGAGCTAAGAGGAGTGTAGCACAAGCGGATCTGATATGATTGTGGAACCTGCGTTAAAGGAGGGGTAGACTTACCTATCGGGGGCAACATAAGTAAAGCTGTTCCTGCCTTGGACAAGGTGGCTGCTTCCAAGTTTATGACCCTGCCGCTTTCTGTGCTCTGCCAAGCTCTCTTCTTTCTTTGCTGGAGCTTCTTCCCGACAGTCCCGTACCTTCCCACCTACAACAGTTTCAAAAGATTTCTTAGCAGCGCCACCGTAGTTTACTATTAGCTGACAGCAGTAAGATGTAGCAGGAGCCCCACGGGAATTTCCTGAATGGACATACCTCCTTGGAACATGCTGTTTGTTGAAATTATAACTATTTACAGCTACTTGTTACTTGGTGGGGAGAGGGAGGCAGAAGGGGGAATCCAAATTGCTCAGTAATGGTTTTAACTTGGGTTTAAGAAAGGAAACAAGAATTAAAGATTACATGAGGAAAAAATACACAAGAACAGAGTTAACTGATGAGTTAACTCAGTTCTTTGTTTTTTCCTCATTTTTTTAAAAACACGACGAGGTGCTGACAGTCCCCACGGTTAAGGTGTATGTAACACCCCAGTTCTAACACCAGAGCAGGGGCTCCTTGCTTTCAGGGCAGGTGTTCTGTTTCGCTTGATGTAAGGGAAAATGTAAGCTAAACTAGTTTTCAGGTCAGGCATGTACTGACCATGGAGTAAACTGGGATGATTAGTGTGGATGTAATCATGCCCTTGTTGCTTTTACTTTCTGTGTGAGATCAGAAAATGTTATTTGTGACTACAGCACAAGGAAATCACCACTGATCTCAAAGATTTCTCTTTCCATGCATCCTTTCTCGGTGAACCTCTCAAGTTAAAATTGTCACACATACCCCCAACAGCCATTGAAACTCTGTAAAAAATGCTGTTCTTAAAATTGTAGGGAATTAAGAATGCCCAAGAAAGAAGCAGCTTAAAGATTTGGTTATCTGTTTTGAGCAAGAAAAGCAATTTTTTTTTTTTTTAATTATTTTTTTCCTCAGTCTAGAGCCAGGCCTTGGGGTGATTTTTTTGGCACTTAAACAGCTATCGGGCCTTTACCTGAAGAAAAGAGGAACAATTTCTCTGGCCAAAAGATGCAAGACTGCACCTTTGTGCCTAGAAACTTCGTCACGGGTAAGACAGCCTGAAGGAGAGGAGTATGCTGAAGCTTTATTCAGGGGGAAATCTGACCGTGGCCGCACATTGCAGCAGATCCTTCAGGGCTAAATTACAAGCTCTGGTATGATTGCAAGGTTACCCAGTGTATGTGAAGAAGCCTGAAGCAGCAATTTATAAGCCATTTCTGATAAGCAAGGGATAAGGTATAGGAAAGACAGGCTGGAACATTAGAGGAAGAGTTCCAAAGGCAGACAAAACGGGAGAGGAGCCACTAAGGTTGGTCTCTTTCTCATGTCTTTTAAGGTAGGGTTTGTGGGTCATGGGATAGGTAGAAGCCAGAAATACTAAAGCAGTGAATCAGATTCTACCATCCTTTTCACAGACATTTCCCAAATGTACATTCCCTAGTGCTTGGTCATGTCTGAATTTCAAATGCAATAATGGATGGGAAATTCCATTATATCCTCTGGGAAACTGTCCAACAATCCTGAGATGACGTTATTCCCACTCCCCCCCCCCGCCCAAGAATGGACTAGATGGTGATACAGTTTCTCTCTGTAGTTTGTAGATATGTCCGCACACACACACCAGAGGTGCTCCTCTCAACCCATATGGTTTACAGGTTTCAAACATCTCCTGTCATGTGTCATGTCCTAGTTATCTGTTAATCAATTTTTTACATTCCTGTGTCTTGTGAATCAGGTCCTGTCACCAGTTGCACTAAGGCCCTGTGCGGCACATACATGCACAGAGATCTGTAAAGAGCTCCGAAGTACAGGCCTTTCCCTGTTTACATCGAAAAGATCTTTAAGACTCAGCTAGCTGCTAGAAGAGGTCATGTGTATTTGTCCACCACAAAAATTAATGGAGACTTCTTTTCTTCTCTGAGTGCCTTTTGGTATCCCCCTTTGGGTTTGAGATAAATAGCCATTACCAACACTTTTCATAAGTTGTGGTGCAGCAGTTGTGGAGAGATCAGCACCTCTGCTCTTTGACCACAGTCACTTTCTGGATTTGCCTGGAGAACTAAAAAGATACTAGTAGTTTTATTATGGTGTTACTCATACTGTAAGCCTACATCGGGTGTTTGCCTACTCTCAGTCTCGGTATTTGTTTCCTAACTCTTATCACCTACTCACTGTGTATTTTTGTGGGTTTTCTTAGCTGCGTTGGAACCTGCTTTTAAAAGTCTCTTAAGCCAATTAGATCCATCATATCATTCTGTAATAGTAACAGAAAAATGCATTTTTCTTCAGCAGGATGTATCACTGATGGAGTCTGAAGAAACCAGCGAGGGAGGTACCACTCCCCCAGAAGCCAGCAGCACCACGGGGGAAGCTTGGGATTCTACAGCAGCTGAGAGAGAGCATCATGCCCCTCTCACATTGGCCAAAATGAGCACCAGCCCCTCTGACTCTGCCAAGGGAGCGGAGCTCAGCACTCCTGAGGACTGCCTTTCTGCTCCAGGGAAAGCTGCAGAGATGCTGGGTAGACCCTCTAACCCTGTGCAAAATCTGCCAGCAGGACTGGAACAAGAGCAAAGTGATGGAGAGCCTCAAAAGGAACTCCCAAAATTGGAAGGAGAAATACTTTTAGACGAGGGTGGACTGTATCATTCTCCAAAACTTAAGCAAGTAGAGCTGGTTGACCTGGAAAGTAACTGGGACTCTTCCTCTTTCAGCACAGCCCAGGATGGGCCAGCCCCTAGCAATACCATCCTGCAGGCTGTGGACCTTAGCACTGAGTTTTCTCAGTGCCAAGCAGAACCTGCTTTTCATGGCTCAGACTCTCAGGCCCAGCATCCAAAATCTCCTTTGGCTGATGATATTTCCTCTCAGAGAGAGACACCTAAGTGCTTCTTGGTCTGTAAAACTGTTTCAGAGGGGCATTATAAGGCTGAACCTTTTCTGCATAAGAACTCCGCAGATTCTTTGCAGGAGGTTGGTGCTGGTGCAAAGCAGAAGCAAAGCAGCAAAAAAGCAGCACCAGCAACTGATGAGGAGCCTACCTCCGAGGCAGCAGAAGACATGGCTGAACCTTACGCTTCTGAAGATGCTAAGGAAAGCATATGCACATTCTGGGGTTTGGAAGAGTCTTCCTCTTCCCATCAGTTGTCTTCCACATTAACTGATGACAACCAAGTAAGTTCACTACAAGCAGAAGGAAACATCTCAGATGGTGAAACAAGGAATAGCAGCATGGTCAAAGACCAGGGAACAGTAGTAGTTCCTACAAAAAACTCTTCCACTTCCAAATGCCTTTGTCCTGAAGATGATCACAGAAGAACAAAGGGCAGACCTGCCTCTCTAGCAGAGAGTGCCTTCCAACAAAAGGATACTGTTGAACAAATCGAGGAAGTGAATACTTCACAGCATAAGGAACCAGCACGGGAAGAGGCAGTGTCTGAACTTCATCAGGAAGAGCAGACAGAGTGCAAAGAGCAAAATATGCCAGAAGGAGGAAAATGTTTTGAGCCTAAAGATGAGACAAACAAGGAACAAAATGACCGGGAACAAGAACAGCAGAGGGATGACCTCAAACCGAAGGCTCTATCTTCAGCTTTCAAGTCGGAGATATCTTCTGTTTCCAGGCATAATGTGGACCTGTGCATTTCAGAGAGTGGTTTTTTGGCTGAGCAAACAGGATCAGCATTTCCTCGTGGGGACCCTGTGTCTGTGGATCATCGTCCCGGTGAGGATGTACTGCTGGAATCTCATGCCATAGAAGCAGGTTCTGGATGCCAGTCACCCGCTGTCAGCCCTCTGTCCTCAAATATTCTGAGTCCCGTGGGTGAAACTCCAATGGTGCCTCCACAGACGTGCCATATATCTGACCAGGCAGAAGACCTAGAAGACTCTGGCCGTTTTTCTATTGGTGGTCAGGATATTGGAGAAGCTGACTGGGATGACAGGACAAGACTGGGCAAGGAGGATCACCACAGTGATAGGCATGGAAAGGCTGTCCAGAGCTTTGATAAAAGAGAAGCACCACTCCATGGAGGAGTGGCAGCACCTTCTAGCACAGAGAACAGAGAGGCTTCTGTTTCAGCACACCCTTCCTCTGGTACCAAGAACTTGGAGCCACCTGATCCCATTAATCTGTGTCCCATTACAGAAAATACGGGAAAAGCTGAGCTTCGGGACTCCATTCCAGCTTTACTGTCAGAGCTCACTTCTGTGACTTCAGTGTCTGGCCCACAGCAAAAGCGTACTAGTGGAACAGCCTCTGTGGCCCCGGAGGACTGTCCTGGTACCAGCCTTAACAAGCTGCTAGACCCTGTAGAGAAGCCAGCCAACCAAGCTGCTTCTGTACAAGTGCAGGACCCAACATCAGGGGAAACTGCTGTCCTAAGTACTGATCCAGGGGAGGCCAGCACTTCCCATGAGCAACTTACTTCTGAGGAAGGCTTCCATGAAGACCTTAGTGGCCTGGCTTCTTTCTCCGTAATACACACGAGCTGCCTTCCTCTAGAGGGGAGCCTTCCTGAGGATAGGAAGGTTGTGGCTACTATTGCAGGGCCTCTGGAACCACCCCAAACACCAGGCAGGACTTCCACTCCCCTGAACCACCCGGAGACAATTCAGCAAAACCCGCCGGAAAAAAACGCCATTATCCAAGGAAAAGAAACAGGAGCAAATGTGCGTCATGGAGCACAACAAATGCCTTTACTTGATCAGTCTGACTGCAGTTTAAATGAACTAGAACCTGGATCCACAATCTCCAGTGTCCTGAGCAGCCTAACCTGGCCCTCTGAAGAAGATGTGGTCCTTACCACGAACCAGCAAGAACAACCTCTGTCCCCTTTGTCCCAGTCAAGCCTACCTCTGGTGTCTGAGCCCGATGCTAAACAGCTTCCTCATCCTCCTTGCCATGTCCAAAGCCCCAGTCAAGCTCAGGCCCCTGAACTTAATGCAAATCACTTTGCTCAACCTCCAGTCCTTGAAAGTTACCAGCCGCTGGCTCCTGTATGCTACTCCAGGCCCCATCTCAACTGTGGTGTGAATGACAGTAAGTTACTAGCCATTCACCCTACTATAAGCCATCCTCTCCAGGCTGCCACCTCTACATCTGATTCTAACACTGTAGCCTCTGCTTCTGATAGAGAAGATGTAGCAGAGAAAGATGACCTTGTTCCAGTAGTGAGAGAGTGGGATCTTGGTGATTCAGGTACCCATGATACAGAGACTTCTGATGACTCAGGGGTCAGTTTGCTGGCCAAAAGCTTTTCTGCTGTTGGAAATGAAGCGTTGGCTGGCTGCTCTGACACCAGCCCTGAAACAGCAGACCAGCACACGGATAAAGAGTGTGGCAAATCCTCACCTGACGACCTTTCTTGGCCCTCGCTGGAAGGCCTGCTAACATCCACAGACTCCAAGAGCAGGGACTCTGCACAGCCACTTCCCATGCTAGCATTCACCAATCCAATCCACTTTCTCCAGCTCAGTCCTCCATCACCGCCGACCATCAGAGCAGCCTGCCAAGAGGAGGAGGTCTCAGAGGACCTGCAGTGGGAAAAACAGGCAGGCATCTTTGGTGTGGACACAAAGAACATCCAAGTTCCACTGGCAATCACAGAGAAAAATGAAGGTGAGAGAAGGGTCAAGCAAAGGCTGGGAGGAAGAGGAGAACACCACTTGGTAGCTCAGCCAAAGGAAGAAATGCCCAGACATTCACCTTTGGAAAAATCATCAAGTTGGCCGGACAAAAAAACGATCAGGATAGTTGCACAGGAGCCAGCAGCTAATCCAGAAAGCCCAATTAAACGCCGAGTAAAAAGCAAGGACTGGCACCGTCAGGGCCTGAAGAGGATGTCAGTACCACCAGACATCTTGCAGGGTGAGTCCTCTCCTCCATTTTCCTCAAATTGCTCTCGTGTCTTTCCAGTAATACTCCTCACTCCAGCCCTGTACCTCCCTTGCTGTCCTGCCCCAGGCTCCCCCTTCCCAGCTCTCTCCTAGCTCCTCTATGCTGCCCGGTGATCAGTACGTCCTGCTTGTTCTCTTGAGCAGGGCTGTACTTTGGGGTCCAGTCCCTCATTTCACACTAACACCTGCAACAGAGAGCTTATCTCCCTTCATGCATCCCCACCCCTCAACTTCACATCCAGTTTCTCTTCTTGTCCCTTCCCCATGTTTAATGATCTGTCACCCTTACTCAGTAGCACAGGCAGTTTTGGCCTACCTGCAGGAATGAGTTTCTTGCTGAGCCGCAGTTCAGAGCTTCTGTTCATCACCTCTGCTGCCATCGCGTGGCCTTGTATTTTGCTGCACTTGCAGCAGCCCATTTCCAAGCAGTGAGGAAGACCCAGGCACACGACCTCAGTAGCTCATTTCTGTTACCGCATGTTCTAGTTCTTTGTTTATTTGCTACCTCCCTTTATTTTGCAACTGATGCCTTTTAGGTTCCAAGTTGACCTTCTGAAAGAGATGATCTTGCTGAGAAAGTAGGATTTGAGATTACAGATAAGAATGCAAATTTGTCAAACCCAAGGTCCCAGCTTGCAGAGAAGCCAAATCACTGATGTCACGAACTGAGAACATGCATCTTCTGCAGTGCAGCTCATTCCCTACTTACTCTCAAGATGTGTGTCTGTTCTTTATTATATTGTGCATGATCTCTAAACATACTTGGTTCTTCTCAGCTCTTATGTGGTTTATTTTCCAAGCTTCACAACATGCTGGATTTTTGGCACAGAGGAAAAGGAGGTGAATGTGGAGGGATGTAAAAGGTTTGGCAGCACTTGTGTCAAGATTTTTCTCATGTGTTTGACCTGTAAATTCTTGGTTCCAAATTTCAAAACATTGAAGGCAACAGTGCTCTCTTTCCCCTGACCCATGTTTACAGCTCAGTCTTTGGGCTTTCTTCCTGCTACTGCTTCCAAAGAATTTTATATAGAATTTCTTTGTACCTTAAATCCCTCACAAAACAAAAATCCACACTTTTCCTATTTTACATAAAAAGAAGATGACTCAAGCAGCATTTGTGAATGCTCGCGTAGTACATAAATGCAAGAATTAGATTACAGCATTCATCCTCCAAACAGGAATGACTTTGTTAGACGTCCAGCATTTCTGCCTCAGAATTCACTGAGAGTCTTTTGGGCCTCAGTGTCCACAAAAGAAAGTCGGGCCGTGAGTAGTGACTTTGGGTCCATTGATCATCTGATGCCTAGCCCAAGTTGCTGAAAGGGGAAAGGCAACACCAAATAGGGCCCACGGGCAGTGAGTCTTCCCTTGGGCAACTGGAGAGGGAAGCTCTTACAGTTCCTGTCATTGCTGAAAGTGTCAGCCTTTCTTTTTGTATGAAGAGCAGATGCAGTTAAGTAACATATGTAAAGTGCAAGTAATGTCAAGGATTATTAAAACCAGAATGTTTCTAACCCAGAAATAAAGATCAGGAGGGCACATGTATTCCAACGCAAGACCACCACTTAGGTGGGCTATACGTAAGGGATATCTGTGTATTGCTTGGATTGTAGCTTGACCCTAAAAATGGACTTACGTGTTTACTTTCTAATTGCCTTACATGCAGAAATTCCTCCTGTTCCTTCAGAGGAAGAAGCTCACAAGGCACACAAGGAGCCACCAGTCAGTTCAGAAACAGTTATATTGCGGTAAGAGTCTCCAAAACCCCTCAGAATCTGCCCCAGTCCCTGTGTAGCACAGACCCCTGACGGTCTCCATTGTTCCCGAGGGACCAAAAATTATGATAAAAGGCAGAAAAATATAATAAAATGACTTAGGCCTGTGTTTCAGTCTATGCCCTCTGGGAGAGGACTCCATTGCAACAGAAGTATTTCTGTTCCTTTAGGACAGTGTTTCCATTTAGCCAAACTGTGTTCTTTGTGAAGTAAAGCTTGTGGAGCTTGAGCTTGTTCAAGAGGTCCCTGCCTCTAGATAAAAGATAAACCATCTTTGGTGCTGTGCTCTTCGTTTATCCTTTGTTTCCAAATCCTTATTCCTTGACAGAGAGAAGAAACCTGCAGACACAACGGAGAACTTCAAACGCCGTCACTCCAAACTGATCAACTCCTGTAAGTACCTTCTGCCTGAAGTGCGGTGCCAGACCCCTCTCCTCCATCATCTTGCACCCTTGCAGTGAGCACAAAGGAGAGGGACTTCTGCCACATGTAGCAGGGAGGGAGAGTTCGAGAGTGCTGTTCACTGGGAGCAGTGAAACCAGAGTCCTGCGGAACACTTGGGCAGCTGGGGAGCTTTGCTTATAGCAGGTGCATGCCATCTAATGTATCCTAATCTGAGACAGTAGAAGAGTTTTCTCCAGATTGAAGCTGCTATAGAAAGTATAAATGTATATGTGTCTCTTCACAGCAAGATTGCTGTATCAGGAGTACAGTGATGTGGTTTTGAACAAAGCTATTCAGAGCCAGAAGAGAGTGGATTCTTTCGCAGAGGATATAGAGTCAAGTTTCCCAAGCTCCCCAAGGCTACGGAGGAAGGTGCTCTCTCCCCAGGACTCGTATTTGCAACGTCTGTCGGTTTCATCTAATGCATCCCTCTGGCAGGACATCCCCATGATACGAGGCAGCAGAATTCTACTCAATATGTCCCGGGATGAGCAGAAGCTGCAAGAGGTAACGGACAGATGTAACAAGGGAGATGGGTGGTCTGTAGTCAAGAAAGAGTCCCCAGAAAGGTGGTTGAAGTGGAGAGCAAAAATTTTGGTGTGGGAATGCAGGTGGTCGAATGCAGCGATCATCTCTGCCCGTGTAAGCAGTATGGGGGGTGTGCTACCAGTGCTTGTGAAGTAGTACAGCGCTGAAGTTCAGAATCGTAGAGGAAAGGAGCACTGAAGGGCAGAGTCTGGACCAGGTAAGTAACTTCATGAAAACAGCCACGGGGAAATTGGAATGAGATAAAATAAGGACTTTTGAGCATGTTCAATGCCGAAGAGGATATTAAAGTAAAAGACTTCCAGCGTTGTCCCATACATAAGCTTATGAGATGCTAATAAAAACACAGAGAATTGCAGTTCCTGTGGAAGAGTGAGAGTTTGCTAAATTGACCTGTGCGAGCTGCCAGGCTGAGAAGAAACAGGAAGATGTATGAGTTCAGCAAAATGTATTGGTTCAGCATAGAGAAACCAGGTAAGAAATAAGAGAGGACCTGAGAAGTGGA
The DNA here is from genome assembly GCA_033439905.1 of Ceryle rudis. NCBI lineage: Eukaryota > Metazoa > Chordata > Aves > Coraciiformes > Cerylidae > Ceryle > Ceryle rudis. Next base: position 11,466 of record JAAGNO010009108.1, on the reverse strand, counting down.
TGGGAGGACCCAGAGAAAAAGCAGAAAACAACAGCATGGGAAACATGATGGAGAAAATTGTGGCTGAGGCTGGAAAACTTATAGCAGTATGTAAAACAGAGAAGTTGGTGAAAGTGGAGTTGACAGGGGATAGAAAGTAAAGTGAGAACAGGTAGATATTTTCCATTTAAGTCATACCACAAGTCTGTCTTTGAAAGAAAGACAGACAGACCGACTATATGTAATGGCATGCTTGCTCTTCATTCCTAAAGCCTATCTCTGTAATTATGCGCTACTTGAATCACGTACTGGGAGGTTTTCTTGCTTTGCCTCTGTCTCCTCTCCATAAGATTCCTCGCAGACATGTGTACTGATGCTGTGCTCCCTTATTTCATCTCTCAAGGCCAAGTTTGAGTTGATAATGTCTGAGGCTTCATACCTGCGCAGTTTAAATGTGGCGGTGGATCACTTTCAGCGATCAGCAGAGCTCCAGGCAATGCTCACCAATCAAGAGCGTCAGTGGCTTTTCTCCCGCCTTCATGATGTACGCGACGTCAGCGCCAGGTGAGATATGGCCCTTGGCTTCCAGGGCTAACACCTCCATGAAGCACAGACATAGCCCATCATTTCCATCAGTAACATCTCTCACTCCTGTTCTGCGTGTTCGCTCACCTTCAGGATAGATACCTACACATAGCACTATGCATACTGGCACTACCCTGAAAGGAACAGTTACTTTTATAGGTGACAAGGCAATGTCAATCTTGGTATTAAGTCCTAGATACTATGGTGCAATTGTGCACTGAGCACATTGCAGGAGATCAAAATGTTCAAGATGCTACTGTAGCCATGTGCTGTTGGCTACTACTACAACTAAACTTGACTAATTAGACCTCAGCCCAAACCAAATGCAGGTTCTGCCAAATACAAGACAAAAGAAGCAGCTGCATGAACCCTGACAAAAACAAAACAAAAACAAACAAAACCAAAAAAAAAAGGGGGGAGGTGTGAAGTAAGTTACAGCCATCACTTGACAAAACCTTATGTGAATCAATTGAGCATAAGTCATAAAATGTAGACATGACCCCACATGCAAGGAATCCTGTATGGTGTAGGTTTCTGTTCTGCTTTTCTCCTGCAAGGCTTGGCTACGTATATCACTAAACTAGTACCATTTGCTGCTACCTTTTGACCTTTTCCATTTCTACTAGTGGGATTATTCTGGTGACATCTTAAATTTCAGCTCTTTCCTGGCCATATCTTTAGGAGTACGGCTTCTCAAGTAGAGATCTGCTTCTTCCTTTCTGATATCTTGCCCTAAATTGTCATTGTACAGGCATTATGCTCTCTCTATAAGAGCTGTCTTGCACTTAGTGTGTGGGCTGTCAGGATTTTAGAGGGCTGAGGCCATTCCTGCTTTACCAAATGACACTGTTATTTCCCTCTCCTTTTATGGCACCGCAACCGTGTGCTGCAGTTTCCTCTTTGACTTGGAGGAGAAATTTGAGGAGGACATGTTCACCTTCCATGTGTGCGATGTGGCTCTAAAACATGCCCCTGAGTTCCGCAGGGTGTATTTACCATATGTAACAAACCAGACGTATCAGGAGCAAACCTTCCAGCGGTTACTGTAAGTTTTCTCATTTGTGGCACCCTTTTTCCCCCCTTACTTCCTTGCTGCACCTCGAATATTCACTATTTCAAGTGAGGGGGAATGATGCAGGTACAGGCTGTTGGCCAGTGCTCTCACTACACCTCCAGAAGAACAGGTAGAAACCTCTTTCATTTCAAAGGCATTTGGGGCAGCAGGACAGAGCTGCTGCAGGCTTCTCTCCCATAGCCTTGGAAAGGGAAGGAATAATTAATACCTGATTCTATTGCAGGCTGTTATCCCTGTCTGCCTTTTACTGAGAAGAGTGAAAAAGGCTGTTGTGGATCATGGTTTTCAGACTGTGGTTTTCAGGCTACTAAGAACCAGAAAGTAGTAATTTCAAGTGCAACTTCCAGCCTCAACCGTTCTGTAATTAAGGAAACTATGGCTGCTGTCAGTAAGCTTAAACTGGCTATTCAGGAGTCTTGAAAATGGATTGAAAATCCAGGGGCCACAGGACAGTGTCTGTCTCTCTTGCTTTGGGTAGTGGAGTGGAACATCTCTTGCCCTCCTCTTCTGTACCCAGTAGCACCCTGCTGTCCTATAGCTGTTAGAAACCCATACTTGCTCTGCCTCAGCAGAGTGGTGCAGTTTCTTGACATCTCTTACCCCAGGGACCAAACCTGACTGTTGGGAGCACTCCAACACTCACTGAAATCCATTACTATGCATTGATGCCTGGATGTCTTCTTTCTTTACAATTCCCACAGAAATGGAAATGCAGGGTTCCAGCAAGTCCTGGAAAGACTGGAAAGTGATCCAGTATGCCAGCGCCTCTCACTTAAATCCTTCCTCATCCTCCCTTTCCAGCGCATCACTCGACTCAAACTCCTGCTGCAGGTAACTGTGTTGATTCTCTGCTTTCCTACAGGTTCTCTAAAGCTGACTCTTCCTCAAGAATGAAAGTTGTACATATGAGGTAGCTCTGAGCACTGGGCGGAGGGACTGCATGCAGCCCTTCATGTTGCATCTGTGACAAGATGCTCTAAAGCCACTTTGTTGTCTGTATTGTGCATATGCCTCTGGAAAAACAAACCCGCGCGTCATTGTGCAAATGCCTGCTGTGCATTAGGCCAGCACCATGAGTTGGATCAGATAGCCTGGGTGAGGCAATGCCGTTTGCATACTGGGTAGGACTTTGTTGCAACACTGCTTCAATTGTACTCCAATAAAGGATTTACGGAGTCTTCTCAGAACACGTTGATTTACATTTTACTGAACTTTTTTGGCTTCCTGCTAGGAAAACAAAGTGCAAGGGCTCCCTGGCAGCCCTCTGGAAGGCAGCCTGTCTCTGCTCCTTGCCTGCAATGTTGACTAATAGGAGCCTTCCACAGAGGGTACCTGCAAGTCCCTAATGAATTAATTTTGAGCTCTTTCTACAAAATTCTTATTTTCGATTACTTGAGCCTTTTTTTAACCAGAGGAGTATCAGGCAAAGGACAATTCTGCACGTAAGGCCATTTGTGCTTGGATTAGTGGTTGCTTCCTATGCCATGTAACTTGTACATGATATGATTTAGATTTTCAGGGATGCCTTTTTCAGTGAAGCTTATCAGTAGCATTCTGCATCTCAAAATTTCTAGCCTTGTTATCTCCATCTCCTTGCCATCACCTACCACTGCTCTAGTTTCCCTTGAGGCTGGCATCTTGGTGTCTCCTTGTTTCTCCTGCCACTCACAGACACATCTGTGCAGCTTTCCTTCTTTGTGTTATAAAAACATCTTTTCATGCAGAATATCCTGAAGAGAACTCGGCCTGGGTCTGAGGAGGAAGTGCAAGCAACACAGGCCTATGATGCACTTGAAAAGGTAAGGCTGTCAAGCCGTTCTGCAGCTCTGCAGAAGGCGATCTGGAGGTTTTGGTTTGTAGTACCCTCAATGGGAGACAACAGTGTAACCAGGCAGCCAAAAGGGCCAACTGTATCATGGGGTGCATTAAGTAATAGCTAACCAGTTGAAAGAAGTGATTGTCTCACTATACTCAGCATTGGTGTGGCCTCACCTCGAGTACTGTGTGCAGTTTTGGGCTCTAGGATAGTACTGGTCCCACCAGGCAGTTCTGCTCCTACCTCACAGAAAATCTGTTTTCCTCTGCAGCTCATCAAAGACTGCAATGAAAATGTCCAGCGCATGAAGAGCACTGAAGAGCTGATCTACCTCAGCCAGAAGATTGAATTTGAGTGCAAGGTGAGCTTGTCCATTCCCTGGGCCTTGCTCTAGCCTAATGTATTTTACCTCTTTCCTCACAAAGTCACTTGCAATTACTTTTTGTTCTCCTCTCCAACATACGCAGAACTATTGAAAGAGAATGTCATTCATCAGTGCTTCCCTTGCCCTGTCTTTCATGCCAGCCTTCAGCTGAAGGTGCCTACCATGCCTCAGGCCTGTCCAGATGGAGAGGTGAAAGCACACTTGCTGTAGAGAAAGGCAAAAGTGTAGATCCAGATCTTGTGGATACCAATTTCCTTGTATGCACCTGACGTGACTGTTTATTTCTGTCTTGCAGATATTCCCGCTTATCTCACAGTCAAGGCGACTTGTGAAGTGTGGTGAGTTGACAGCACTGGACTTCAGCACCCTGAGTCCAAAGTGGAAAGTCACCACCCGCCCCATTTACCTACACCTCTTCAATGACTGTCTGCTCCTGTCTCGGCCGAAGGAGTGAGTGCCGCAACACAATTCTTGCTGCCCCTTTTGAAATACCTGTCTCTTTCCGTGTTTGTGCTTTGGTGACAGAGTCCTTTCCTTTTGCCTGCCAGCAAGTGGCAGCATTTGTCAAGTCACTCTCCTAACCCTACATTATGTGAACATCCTGCCAGTATGTGGAATGTGATAGTCCCGACTCTTAATCACAACATAGGATAGATAATAAACCAAGCTATCTTCTGGTCCCTAGTGCAACACTTTCATTCTGCCTTTCCATCTCTATAATATGAAACACTTTAATAATGACCATTTATTCTAGTTTCACTTGGTAAATAATTTCTTCCTAAAGGACGGTATGAAGGTTAGTGAATGTGCAAATCATTGGTTTCTCAAGAAACTAAGAGAGTTGTTGATTGGTCGTTTTGGGGTGGTAGTTTGCTTTTTAAGCTGTAAGCTGCCAAATAAGCTCTGTCCTGTCAGAATTTTAATATTTCTACCCTTTTCATTAAGTTCCCCCCCCGGCCTTCTGAGATTTCTAGCAAGATCAAAGCTTAAAAGTGCCTGAAGTAGATGAAGACTCATTAAAAGTTTGCTTTCCTGACATCAGAAAACAACATGGGCTCGCTTTCTAACCCTTATCACCTTAAAACTCACAACCTGATTTATTCCTTCTCTTAACCTGCAGGGGTGGACGTTT